>JARK01000218.1:40004-99041 GCA_000688135.1 Ancylostoma ceylanicum | reverse complement strand
TCTCTGAACCTCACCATACCCGTCTCTATCATACAGTAGACTTCGCAATCATCATCACTGACCAATCAGGGAATTTCGTTTCACACACACACACACACACTTACAGACACACAGAGTAAGCGCTTTATTATAAGTCATGATAGTTTAACCGGCAGTTATAGTGCAATTCCTACGGCCCCAGGTGTTTTGGGTCACTTTAGTCATGTTCAGACATGTTAAGTTCTTTTAATGGCCGACCGTTGTGTTTACCAAAGTTGGAATGAATGAGATAAGCTTAGAAAGTATAAAAGGGAAGAGATGGGTGGGATGTCTTTACATCGCAGAGAAGGAGCCAGGAGGGCGAGGAAGGCCGCGGATGAGCGGCGAGCAACCACTCAGAACCCCAAGAACAACTTGTCGACAAGCTTTTGGAAAGCAAGTTTCTGATCGCATCTGAAACTTGCTTTCTCGAAAGCTTGTCGACAAGTTGGTTGTACACTTCCTTGCCGACAACTTGCCCATCCAAAAGCTTGTCGACAACTTGGTTTTACACTTTCTTGCCAACGACCTGTCCGGCCAAAAGCTTGCTGACAAGCTGTTTCCACACTTCGTTGCCTTGACTATAAAACAAGAACAGGTGTACAGATCGCATTCTTTATGTTTTTTTAAAGATATAAACAATGTTTACATTAACACCATCAACAAATCGGTCTCTAGAAAAATAGCTCAATAACGAACAGCACAAAAAGAACGTAAGATAGGATGTGTGGTTCGTGGGTGCTACAGCTCTTTCCTAACTTCCCAACGAGAGGATTCCTTGGCTTCTCTCAGATGAACCTAATAACAGATACAACGGAATGTGTGAATCTGTTGGAACATATGTACTATTTTATACTCACCAGGCAACGTAAGTTGTTATCTACTTTTTAATAATTCATTATCTTCAACAAACTGCCTTCCTTTCATGTTATCCATAGCTTCTTCAGATCAGATTTACTTCAACCCGCACCACTACAAAGACTCGAATTAGCATGCTAATGAAAAAACCCTTTTTACAACATGGAATTCTATCGCTGTCAAAAAGTGGGGAAATACTTGGAGACGGGTCCACCAATCGTAAGGTTGTGGTTGCAAAACGTAAGCGAAACGGTTGGAAACGTAAGCGAAGCGACCACGAAAAGAAGCCTGGGAGTCCGGCGTTATCCGGACGATCAGGCTTGTGTAATAAAAGGTAGAGGAATTTTCAGTAACATACTCAGAACCCCTGGAGCAAGTTGCAAACAAGGATATCTCAAAAACAGCTTGCAGGCAAGCTCAAATATACTTGTTTGCAAGCTTTTGCTGAAAAAAACTTGCAAACAAGTATGACGTCATCACCAGCCTGAGAAAATAGTTGCCGACAAGCTTTTCATTTTGCAAGTATTTTACTTCAAACTCAAGACAACTATTTTACCAGCTTTGCGCTGATACTCTCACTTATCATACAGAAATGAAAGATTCCTACGCATGTCTTGGGGTATTTTAGCAATCTCATATAATGAAGAGCGGCAGTTATGTATCTCACTTTCACTCACAGCGTCTGTTGTAAGTTCCAAATCTTTGTCTCGATTTTTTAACAGTATTGTTCTCTTCGAGACCCTTTAAGGAAGCATTACAAATCTATTATGAATGACTTATAAATGACTATAAAATGGTTAAAGGAGAGATTCAACAAGGTTGATTTATTTTCTCAGCATCAAATCCGAAGCGTTGAAGGCAAGTGTTTCAATTAAAAAGTATTTAAATCAATAGAGTAATGGACTCCACACTGAAGTGGAACTCGATAACTTTGCAGCACGAAAGCAGCCCAAACAGCGTAATGAGTCAAGTAGAAACCCTCAAATAGAAAGCAGTATCTCCCTCCAGCTGATGCCATCCTCCCCTCAATTGCTGCTATAAGGAGGAAAGCTTGAGCAGAAACTGAGGGGAGGATAGCAACATTTGAAAGGAGATGCCGCAAGGAGTTTTCGCTCTGGGCTGCGTTCGTGCTGCACGGTTATCAGAGTCCCTTTCCGAGCATCTAGTGTAGAAACGATTTCCTTTCGAATTTGCAGCCCCTTCAAACAATTGTGGACCTAGACTGAGTGAATTTCGACTGTGGAACGTTATGGACTAATACGAGCAGTTCCCGAAATCTGTCCAATCACAGTGAACTATGAGAATCACTGAAGCTATTGCATTCTACTGCTCTGGCAAGAGTAGTTCTTAGAGTCCTGGCTGGGTTGCGCAACACAGTTTGGAGACGTTTATAAATGCCGCCAATAAAGATGCTGTATTTTGAATGAAAGTAATCCACAAAACATTCCTGTTCTAACGGGTGGAATTTGGAGAACAACTATTTTACTGGCTTCTCATTTTACAACTATTTGACAAGGAAGAGGTCAAAACAGCTATTTAACAAGCTTTCCATTTGCAACTATTTAGCAAGGAAGTGGCAAAAAATAGTATTTTACCAGCTTTCGAAAAACTAGTTTTTGATGCGATCTGAAACTAGTTTTTCGAAAGCTGGTTAAATAGTTGTTGCAGAGGTTCTGAGTACCTGACAGAAACGTTCTCCCCGCGACCGTTCACCTACAGCAGGTTTCGTAGAATTGCCCCTACTCGGAACCCCGAACAATTCGTTCGGCTAAAAGCTTGCTGACAAGTTGTTTTTGACAAATCGTTGTCGACAACTTGTTTTTCCTCTTCCTTGTCGACAAGTTGACTTTTCAGAAGCTTGTGGACAACTTGGTTTTGGGTGGCTTGGTGATATGAAACTTGTCGACAACGATTTGCTAGTTAAAAGCTTGTTTGCAAGTTGGTTTTGGGCAAAGCTAGGCGGACAACTTGTTTTTGGGGTTCTGAGCACTGCCACAGAAGGGCTGCGCCGGGGTCTGGGAGTGGAGATAACGCTATGCAAAAGATCAACTTCTGTGGCAACGGTGCGACGGTTTCTGAAAGTCGAGAAAAGCCTGGAGAAGGGTCCAACGTAGAGATAAGGGTGCGCCGGCGTCCTAAGGTGGAAAACGCCTGCAGACGGGTGCAACGTTGTGATAAGGGTGCGACGGCGTCCACAAGGTGTAAAACGCCCAGAGACGAGTCCAGTGAGGTGATAAGGGTGCGCCGGCGTCCAAAAGTTGGAATACGCTCAGAGACGGGTTCAGCGGAGTGATAGGGGTGTGCCGGCGTTCGAAAGCGAGGTAACGCCCGGAAACGGGTCGAACAGTCTCATATAAGGTGGAAAGACGTCTCCCAGCTGTTTCACAGCTCTGGAAAGGTGCCTCGAAGCCAGGAAGCCCGAAGGTGCGAAAAACGGGAGTTTTCTTAAATATGGGGTGGCCGGCATGGTGTGAAGGAGATGTCATAAGAAGACAACGCGAGCGAAGCGAGCACAAAAAGAAGCCTGAGAGTCCGGCGTTAGCCGAACGATCATGCTGGTTCCACAATAATTTGGAAGCGTGATACAACAGCACAACACCCAATACCACCAAGCAGTAAACACAAATCAGTTCCGAATTACATCACAATAACAAGTGGAGTGAGCAGTGCGGTTCAGTTCCCGACCTTCATGGGGCTATGCAGCTGCTTCTGCCCCTTCTAACTCTACTCCTCATAACTCCTCACGTACCCAGCACGACTGTGAGCATCTCTGTCTGTTCACAGGCATACTGTCTATTCATATAGATCTGCTACTTTCAAGGGACCCAAATTTTCAGAATAATGGAACGCATCTCACCCCAGCAGATCTGCACAATATACAACCAACCAGGAAGGGAGTCGCGAAGCAGAACGGCACATGTGAGTATGCACTCACTGTTGTCAACAGCTTTAGATATTTTCCTCGTTGGAATTTTGAAAAAATAGAGATCAGTTGCACGTCTGGGACGAATCTACATGCTCTCTTTGAATATCCCCAAACTTCGCCGGTAATAGGGCAATTTATACTGGATGCGTGCGACTGACGCGCGTGGTGAAGAATAGGGGCCAGTCGCATCGCAGTCGCATCGCAGTCGCACGCGCTTGCGGCCTCGCGACGGCCGCGCTTTTCTTTCATTGAGAATTTCATGCCGCGTTGACCGGTCTTCAGCGAAAATCTTTCGCAAATGGATGCGTGCGCCTGATAGTCGCATCTGGTATAAATTGCCCTAATCGTTGCGAACGCCACGACAGTTGGCGGCCGCCAAATGGAAAAAAGGAGATTCCTGACGTGAGAGGGATGATATCCGATGAAAAAATGTGGGGTAGACACCGATTTTCATAGTCTTCATTATTGCTATCGCTGTAGTTAGACTTCATCGGAGTCCGATCCGGTCGGATAACAAGTGATACGTATTGATCCTCGTCGGATAAGGAATGCTTATCTTTCATTATCCGACCGGATAGGACTCCGACGCACTATAAATACAGCTTATCACATTTGTTGCCTGTGCATTTTGGACGCATCTCCGAGATGTGCAGGGGATGAGGAGTGTAGAGCTCAATTTGGAAGCGATCCAAGGCGATGTTTAGTGGCAATCGATACGTATCATTTCCGCTATCCTTATCTCTTTTATCGCCAGTTCGTTTCGATTGATTCCAAACTGACAAAGTGTGAGGAGGATACTCTTTCATAGAGATGCTCTTCGACAGCCGACGAACTGAATTCTAATGGATCAGAGAAGCTAACAGCGATATATGTCAATAACAATGTCCGCAATTCTCCTGCGATATCATGAAATCCTCACTGGAAAATGGAGAACTTTTCTGACTAAAGACAGCGGAATTCGAACTATAGGCCATGCGCATTCTTCAAGCGAACAGATCTTGTCACAACTCGGAATGATGCGAAAGAGGGGGAGGAGAAAGAACAAGAAAGTTATTTTCAGTAGTGGAGTTCGAGAGCAAGTGATCTATGTTTAGCTGGCTGTTGTGGTAGCTAAGTGATAGCAGTCTACTGCTGTATGTAAACAGAGTGAAGGGGGTGGTTCATCCAGACATGAATGGAAAGGACAGAGAGTGATGAGCAAGTAGTGCAGGGTAGGAAGAAAAGCATGTAGGAGACAAAGCCGCGATGGATATTCGCGTAGGATTGGACCCGTATGTGTGCATTCCTTCATTTTTCCAAGCGATTCCACACCTCTGAATCCCGACACACCCTTTCACACCGTGAAACCCACTTCAAAACGTCTCCCCACTTTGGGCCCCAGGGTACCCTTATCACAGCGGTGGGCCCGGCTCCCCCACTTTAGGCGCTGGCGTACCCTTATCACTGCGGCGGACCCGGCTCTCCCCACTTTAGGCGCCGGCGTACCCTTATCACAGCGGCGGACCCGGCTCCCCCACTTTAGGCGCCGGCGTACCCTTATCACAGCGGTGGGCCCGGCTCCCCCCACTTTAGGCGCCGGCGTACCTTTATCACAGCGCTGGACCCGCTGAGGAACGGTAAACCACTTGGACATACGATTGGTGTACGACAACCGCCCCACTGATCCTTCAATGTAGGATGAATGAATTTCGTGACACACAAATACGCACACACACTTACACACTTACACACAGAATAAGCCCGTTATTATTAGTCATGATAGCAGATTCTCGGAACCACTGTAACATATCTACTAGAGCGTGTTTATCCGGCTGGATAAGGTATATTGGATACGGAACCAAGGCTGCAAAACCTGAAGCAAATTCAAGCACCACATTTCGCAGGACATTCTCAGACTTTGGGTATATCCAGACTTCGTGAGTTCAAAATGAACCAAGACGAACCAGCGCCAAGAAGCGATGTAGACAGCGGAAAAAGAGAAGATTGACTGCGGCACCGGATTGCCTAGGATCGCTTCTTTCTAAACTTTCGTAATAATAGGTCTATAACTATCCTGCGGCTGAAATTGAACAGTTCAACCTCCGGATGTGGAGCACGCACATTGTGGGTCACCGTGGGCTTTTTATTGGGTTTCTAGAGAAAACTGGGAGACATTCGTGGGAAAATGGAGAACTTCCGTAGGGAAAACGGTATGTCTGCGGGCAATTTGAAGTAGTTCCTCTAAACTTTCGTACCACGGTGGACCTACCGTGGTAGGTACGAAAGGGGTGAGACAGAGTTCAAAAAATTGAAGATTGTTTGGGCCGAAATATGAAAGTTGTTCCGCGACCATAGCTTCGATAATACTGAGGAAGGGTTCACCAAAGTGAACGATGACACATACCAGACAGTGAAAGCTGTTTCAAACGTGGATTCAACCGAAACTGTTTTAATATTGCTCGGAAAATGAAGAAAAGATCGTTTGTCCGAGGATGGAAAGCCGAAGCTGAGATTTGCGCCTGCTTCCTGCTTTCATGCCGGGACCAGCGCTCAGCTTAGCGTGGAACATGTATCAGCTCGATTTTTGCCAAATATTTTGGTAATTTCACAGAACTGTATGTTGCGCAGTTATCAGCGACTTTCTTCATAAAATTCCCTGCAAGATGACATCGAAAGTGACAAATTTCACCAAATTCCAGGGATCAATTTTAAAACCTTTACGGAGGATTTGCGTCCTTTAAAATTCCTCGTAAATTTTATGAAATCGTGAAATGCGCAGTTGTCTATCAAATTTGCGACATCATTGCGCATGTAAAGCCCATTGAAGCAGGTGCCTTTATCTGAAACTGGCCCAGAAAACGGATCATGTATGAAAACGCTTTTTTTTCTTTATATCTCTTTCATATCAAAAATTCAGGGATTGCAAAGATGTCAGCTGCTGAGCCCGTACGATTTCCAGTCGAATGATATATAACACTTGATACTTCCTTTCACGCTGGGCTGAAAAAGCCTGCCTGAGCCAAATGAACCGTAGCTCAGGAGGGTTAGCGAGAGAGCACACAATATGGGAGGGCGCCAGACGCGAGGGTGAGCCAGACGGGGCATATGGCTCGCCCTGATTTCTCCGTCGGGAGTGAACATTGAAAAGAAGCCTGGCAACTGCGCAAAGCTGAATTTCCCAAATAAAAAACGAAATAGTCGATCAAACCGTAATTTTGCCGCAAATTCTCACCAATTTTATGAAAACTTTTTCTCCAAAGGAGTTAACCGGCCATGTCTGAACTTCGGCTTTCCTTAGACTTTATTGTGTGAGGAATTTAAGCCATAACTGCGCATCATCCGGGCACCATCGGAAGTGATGGTGGCCTGAGACACGTCTCAGGCTATCGGACGTATGCCCACCGTTATCCCACCGTGGACCTCCAGCTGACGGTGGGCCCACCATTATCCATGACTATTTCACCTTTGCCTCTCTATCACGCTATCCGCCCTCTCTTATCCCACAGTTAGCTCTACATTGTTGTCACTCCCGCAATATATTGTTACCCATCTTTCCATGCTTTGAGAACCCAGGCTGGGACCACCATTTGACCATTTGTCCTCCATTCCCCAGAGCTAACCCACCCTGCCATTTTCTTACGGTTTTCCATCACCTTTTGCCTACCATAAAAAGCGTGGTCGAGAACTGTTTCTGTAGCTATTTTGCTCGGAAATTACAGCGCTCGAAAATTGAAGTTGAAATTCTCAAACCCGTTTTCTTTACCTACTGCAGAACCTTCTGTGAACAATCATGCCACTTTCTCACGGCTTCCCAGAAACAACCGAATTCGGCTTTAGGGATGAATTCTGGAAAAGCTCTTGTTAAATCATCTAAACCCGAGCAACTTTTGGGAGTTCTAAATATTGACAATTGGACGACCAGTTTGGAGGGAGTTTAGCATATATTCATCCAAGAGAAATACCAGCCTTAGCTTCCGGGCAACTCCTGAGCTTCCTTCAGAGAGCTTTCGGGCAACTCCTGGGCTTCTTTAAAGTTCGCTTCACTCTCTTTGGCGTCAGGAGTCCCAATCACATCCCTGCTCGGACACACCTATCACACCGCTTTGGGTCCTTCCGATGCCGCACTTTCTCACCGTTTCTAGTGTCTTCGCATGTACTACACACTGATGTACTACTCATCATTAGTTATTCCATAACAACTTGCTCTCTAAAACTACCCGCATCTTGCCTTTTATATGGTTCGCCGCTCCCGTGCGCTTGACGTGCGCACGTATTTCTATGTACAATCTAGTGAGGGAATGCACGCTGCTTCTGAGGTCAACATAAAAGGAAGTTTTCCCCGTTTACTAAAGCAACCTATTACAGATCATCGCAGCCGAATAAAAAGGTTCAAAATTATCGACTGGATGTTTAAGAAATCATCCACGACTGCACAACCTCCGCTCCGTGATCCTCCCACTCCTCCTTGGGCGCCACCCCAGGGTCCTCCTGCTCGTACTTGGGAACCACCCTGGGCTCAGCCTACTCCTCCCTGGCAATCATCCCACGGTCCTCCTACTCGTCCTTGGGAACCACCCTGGACTCAGCCTACTCCTCCTCGGGAACCGCCCTGGGGTCCCCCAACTCCTCCCTGGACTCAACCCTCGGATCCTCCGCATATTACGACTGAGACCACCACACCAACTACCACTACTACAACTCGCCCACCTGCCACTGCAGAAACGGTCAAGGTGACTACAACAATGGCAAAAACAAAGACTAGGGCTTCTTCGTCCACGAAAAGAAAACGGACCTCCTCGCTCGTGGTGGGAGATTTGTCACCGCTACCTTCTACTCAAGGAGTCTCCGCTCAACCAGACAGCACAGAGGGCACGGAAGAATTCCATGATCCTGAGTAGGCTTCTTTATCTTCTTTGACTTTTCAAATTTCCCTTTATAACTCATGCGTGTGGGGAGGGGGACTAAAATGAGCACTATGGAAATGTTTGTTCTGATGCTTTTTTTTGCGCTTCCACGCTTTAACATCGACATGCAAAAGTTGCTCAAACTTGCTTTCTCTTGGGCATGCGGAAACTAGCCAATATGCACAAAAATACCCTAAAAATGCAAGTTGGGGAGTACATAAGACTTTCCTTGACGATTCTTTCACGTTTGCTTTGGCAAAAAAGATAATGCTGAAACGTCCTTTCCTGTACATCAACCTAATTTTACCCGAACATTTTTTTTTCGAACAACCAACTGTCCCTGGATCGTGCAACGTTAATTACTTCCAGGTTCATTGGAGTCCATGTTTTACAATACACGAAAAGATTTCGTGATGGAAAAAGAAAAAGGGAAGAGGAGAGCAGCACGGGGTAAGTGAGTACTTTAGGGGGTACTGACCAGACAACGTACCTTGAATATGTAGAAAATTGGGTCGCTCACCAGGGAAGGATACTAGGGGGGCCCAGCGATTCGTAACGAGGTGCACGTCATCAGAAGCAGTTTTTGATGCTGATTACAAATCCGCTTTCCTCATCTGCTGCGGTGCCCTGTATGAAGAGTTACAGCGATTTTCCAACACGGAACTGCAGCGCGACACTTTTCGAGGATGTCTAAAGCATCTGGTTCAGGTGAGTTGTCAGTGGTAAGCTTCAGTGGTAAGCATCTCGTTCCATAGCTGAATGTCCCCTGGTTCGATTCTGGGTGTACAAGGCATTTTTGCATTTCTTATTCAATGCAAAATTTCATTGGTACAAACTCCCAGTACTGCCACATTAGCTTCCCTTTTATGAATTGGAATTTTTAAGTGTTGGGAAACATTTGTTGAAAATTTTCAAAAACAAATTTCTATAGCGGCTGTATGGAAACCGTTCACGAGTTTTTTGGGGTAAAAAAACCGAATTCTAATGTTTGGCGTGTTTATGTGGTAAGATTATACGGAGTGATTGGAACAAAGCAGTTTCTGGCGCTCCTCTATTACTGAACGCCAGGGCATCGCCTCATTAACACATTGCGGACCGAGCACATTTTTGTCTGGTGAGTGCGCGTGGCCAATCGATTTTTTTTGGCCGCGCGGCGTGATGCACCATGTGCATCATATGGCCACTGAGGAACAGTTTCTTTGATATGTGGGGTACAGTCGCGTTTTGCTGTTTGGAATCCAACTAGTTGATAGTTTTCAAGGCCGTCATAAAGAGTGTTCCACGTGATCCTTATGGCCAGGTCTACTAGGTATGTTTTGGTCATAGTTGTTCCCTGATCACTACTGCTTTCAAAGAACTCATTTTTGTGTTCGAAGTTGCTTTGAACTGTACTTTTTATGCTATCTTGAATGGTGAAGATAAATAAGTACTTTCCTAACATGTCGAACCGCTATGGCACAAATTCGGATTCCCAAGCCATACTCCATTTCAGACGTTGTACTAATGAGAGCTCTGACTGGGCCCAATAGACGATGTTTTCCTCTGTTCTGAATAATGTGGCTATGTGGAAGAGCCGTAGGAAAACGAGCACTTTTCAATGTAATTTAGTGGCGTGATGCACCATGTGCGTCACGTGGCCACACAGGGACGGAAGGCCGTGATGCACCATGTGCATCACATTGTCCGCAGTGTGTGAAGAGTTACCCGTCTCCTATCATTTTCCCAACGCCAGTGCCGGCGCAACCCTCATCCTTACCACTCCATTCTTCATCCGTCAGGCTCACCCTCTTTCTTCTAAAGGGATCGCGCCCTCCTCTTCCCTTTTATACGGTCCAGTAATCACAGGCCACTATCACTCATTAGAACTGGGGTGTAAACAAATTCTGGTTACTAAAAGGACCTAGCATGTCTGAACACGACAAAAGTTGCCCGAAACACCTGTAAATCAAGGTAAAAATTATTATTTATTTATAAGTGGGGGAAACCACGCTGAATGACGGTGATAAAAAATATGAATGCAGTGCAAATAAACATTAGCATTTGCAACCTTTTCGTACATAACTCGACGCGCTGAACACGATGGTGTAGGTATTTTCCATTTTTGATGGCTGGTTCTCATGCACAGATTCACACACACATGAAGTGCCAATTAATAAGAAGTAAGATAATAAGTAGATTGGGGACAACGATATCGATGGTAAGAGTTGCAGCAGTCGGCACTTCTTCTTCTTTGGGATCGCACGAGTTGTCGTGGTAAAGCTCAGCCAAGACACCTGCAAAGATAGAGCTATATCCCCAGACCGGTTTTTATACCAATGCCAATGGCGAGAAAATATAGGGGAGGAAAAGAACTCCAATCGACGATGGAGCTAGTACGTCTTCAGGAGGAGTGGCGATCATCCTAGCACCGCAATTCGTCAAGAACATAACATGCGTAACATTATACAGAAACCAATTAACAATGCTGATTATTTTTGTAAGCTGTGCACGGAGTTGATAATCAGTTTATTTTGGCCTACGTTTCGGCAAATCGCCTTCTTCAGAGCCTGAAATGGGCGATTCGATAAGCAAACCATCCGGCCAAATCTCTCAAGAACCATACAGACGAAATTGTAAGCCTGTTCTTCAATCATGGAACTAGCTGCTAGACCAAACGCTCACCACTTTGATGTCACAGCGTGACGATCGGAGCGACCGCTAACTAATAGAGCGAATGACTGGATGCCTTCTTTGGAATCAGAAGAGCAATCCCAGATATGGTGAAAGTTCCCGTGTGATTGAGAGGCATTCTCGCTTGCGATTCATCTTTGGACCTTTCGCGTGAATGAACAATGCCTCCAAAGTCTTGCGAGCTGCTGTTTGAGGTTCTCGCGCTAAGATTTTCACTGTAACTTCAAAATTCGCTCCATCATGTTGTACCTTTGTGTGAGTGCCTAACGGCGTGGTTAGACGTGACTTCTCTTTGCCATGCAAGTGTTCCTTTATGCGCGGACATAACGGACGTGCCGTTTCGCCAACATACTCCTAACCGCAACTTTTACAACAGATCATGTAGATCACTCCCGAGATCATGCAGTCGCCTGCACGGCCTTCAGGGCAAACGACGCATTTTGGTGTGGAGCATACACGGTCGTACATTCAGTTTCTTATGAGTTGGCGCCTTAGGTTATTGGGTGGTATTTCTACAACCATAACATATTTATCTAGAGCAGCTAAAGACTTGGGAGGCGTTGTTCATTCACGCGAAAAGTCCAAAGATGAATCGCAAGGGAGAATGCCTCTCAATCACACGGGAACTCTCACCATATCTGGGATTGCTCTTCTGATTCCAAAGAAGGCACCCAGTCATCCGCTCTATTAGTTAGCGGTCGCTCCGATCGTCACGCTGTGACATCAAAGTGGTGAGCGTTTGGTCTAGCAGCTAGCTCCATGATTGAAGAACAGACTTACAATTTCGTTTGTATAGTTCTTGAGAGATTTGACCGGATGCTTTGCTTATCGAATCGCCCATTTCAGGCTCTGAAGAAGGCGGTTTGCCGAAAGGTAAGCCAAAATAAACTGATTATCAACCTCGTGCACAGCTTACAAAAATAATCAGAATAGTATACAGATATGCCGAGGTTTATCGAAAGTCGGACTTTTCAATCAACAACGCTCTCCTCTCGGAAGAGATGTATGCCTTCATCCCGTAGGTACCTCTTTGATGCGCGATCGACATAAATTCAGGCCAGGTTCAAAGAAGGCTGAGCGAACTACACGTATTTATTCTTCGAAGCATTATTATGTTAGGTTGTTGCAAAATCGATGTCGGATTTTCGAACGACGAACTTTGGATTAATACTTTGAGTGAGAAGTAATGTTCCAATCTCATGTTTTGAACTTGTTTGAAAGCATGGTTCTTCCTCTTCTGCGCCTCCAGTCTAATGTACCCACTTTTTTAGCTCTTTCCAAGGTGAACCATAGCTCTTTTGAAGGTGAATCAAAGTGTGGTCCTTCGCTAAATTTCGTCTCAAGCTGTATTGTGGGTTCGCATTCGACATCAATACAGGAGCTTGGAAGTGGCATAATACCATTTTATGTGGAAGGGAATGCTTAAAAAACCGTAGTTTAATGTTGGCCCAACTGCTTTTTTCTGGAGATAAACGTACCCGAGTCATGGACTAAATCCTAGTATTTCGTAATTGGCAGTTCGTGTGTGTGTGTGTGTGTGTGTGTGTGTGTGTGTGTGTGTGTGTGTGTGTGTGTGTGTGTGTGTGTGTGTGTGTGTGTGTGTGTGTGTGTGTGAACACGAGAGCCAGCCAAGGTCGTCAAAAACAAAGTGCCCCATCGTGTTCAGCGCGTCGAGTTATGTACGAAAAGGTTGCAAATTTTGATTTTTACCTTGATTAACAAGTGTTTCGGTTCACTTTCAGTCGCTTGGAAGACCAACAGTTGTTTACACCACAGTGAAAATGAATGAGAATTGGTGTTTATTGGTCTGTGTTTATCAGGTCATGTACAAGATAATATGCGGGTGGGTATGTTTCAGAGACAAGCGGAAGAAAAAGAAGGGCGGGAGAGAGGGAAGATGAATGGAGTTGGGTCCCACGATGTCATAAGGGTGCGCCGGAGTGCAAAGGTGGGGAAACGCCTGAAGTCGAGTCCAACAGAATGATAAGATTGTGCCGGTTAGGAATATAGGGGTTGTTCTTTGAGCGCGATAGGTTTTATGATGTTACGAGTGTCATAAGCTATATTCCATAGAAACACTCAATGTTCTGACTGGCAATGCTTCAGAACTCCTCATTTAACGCATAAGAGCCTAATATCTCCCATTACGCAGCTGTTGAGGATTGTAAAGCTTTAAAGAGTTAAATTTTTTTGACAGTGCGTACGCTATATAGAGCATCATGGTCTATGCCACCAATCAGCTGCGAACTGGTGCGCTTGAGGCAAATCAATCATTGTTTGTGTTCATGTCACATTTATGATGTGCTGAGTCTGTATTTCACCACCCTCACATCGGCTTTGAGTCAAAGATTTCGATTGGTGCTGCCGTTAAAGCATCCCCTTGAGGTAGCGCAAAATTTAATGAATTCCAGCTGATTGTTGTGGAGACAGAGGGTTAGAAATGCCTCCAATTTACTATGGGCGTCGAAAAAAATCCATAGGGCCCACAAGATTTTTTTCACCACCTGCTTTACTTAAGGCAAGTGCGGTCGGAATAAACTCACCACTATGCCTGACGCTGCCAGCTGCGAATAAACGGTAAATGTTTTAATTCGAATTCATGATATGCCGGTCAGTAAGCGTTTTGACCATTACAGCCGTTTCCCTGTTTACTTCAGTGGAATGTTTTGTTCGTGGATTTTCCGCTGTAAACGCGACCGAAGTATGAACACCTAAGCGGAGATAATTCCGACCGCACCGTCTGTTCCGCCTGTCGATATGCATCTTTTCTTTACCAGCCGCCCTCTCCGTCGGCCGAGTATGAATGCAGTCTAAGGGTGCGCCGACGCTCAAGTGGGGAAACGTCCAGATTGGGTCCCACGGTGTTATAAGGGTATATGACGCCTAGATACGGATCCAATACTGTTGGAAGGGTGCGCCGTAACGCAGAAGTGCAGCAATATGCTACCGATCCGGTCCGCTTCCATTGATGAATTGGTTCCGTGGCGTCCAACTACATACAGTGAGTAAACGGTAAATAATAGAGCAAAGCAGTGCCTCTATCGTGTGCTAGCTTCTCTCTTTATCTGGATGCAGACTACTTGCCATACATAGTCGGGAAAAAAGTCAGTAGCATAAAAGTAGTATTTTTAATGGTAATAGAAAGTATCGTACTCAAGAAAGTGTTCAGCACCCTCGGTACCTTCGATATATGCAAAGATCATAAAGTCGAAAATTTCCGTGGGTGCTGCCTTTAATCCCTCTAGATCTTGGGAATAGTGATGCCTACGACGATGCAACTTTAGTAGAATTGTTGGCAGCACTGCTAACAAGGGAAGGTTTTCAATGTGAGTCGCATGTCAATATATGAGATCGGAAACGCTGATTTCAAATATGTTGCTCTCAGGTGCTGAATGGCAAAACGGAAGGAGTCATGAACGCTTCTAGGTTGCGCACTCACCCGAGCGAACGCTTCTCATAGTAGCTTACACTATGAATGTGCAGGCTGAGGGGAACTTTTCTCGTTCGCTGCCCTCATTCTTAGCAGTTCTTTGTTCTACGCATTTCGTAGTAGCTTACCACACATGTTTACAAAGTTTTCGAGCATTACCGTTATCAAATTGGTGTCAAAAATGCCAAACCACGAATACATTTCAAAACGACGTCAAACGCGACAAAGGTGGAAATCCAAGTGGATGGTCCTCAAATAATGTGACAAAAGAGGGTTTTGAGCAAATAGCGAACATATTTTGAGAATGCAAAACGTGTGTTCATGACTGGAATCGAGCCAGGTTGGATTCCCCTATGGAGCTCACAGTAGCACTGGATCAGAATGATGTGAGCACGGCGCAGGAAAACCCTCATAACTTTTTCCATTTTATCAAGGATTCAGTATATCTTATAGAGTGAGCGACTTCTCACTGTACCACCGCGTACCATCGATATCGTCGTAAGTGTTTGTTCGGATGATATGAGTGCGCGACGGAACCGCGTTCATAACTTCTTTCCCTTGCCATTAGAGGCAGTGTGTCAGGTCGTATTAGGTATCGAGATGTCAACGGATTCCGATTCTTCTCGACGCGCTGATTCCAATGATGTACTTGAAATCCGAAAAAAGTGATCAAAAACCTTACTTTTAAGGCAAAATGTGATCTTGGCCTGGACGAGTTTTCCAGACTGCTAACAAGGAGGGAGCGATGAAAAATTGGGACTGTTTATCGGAATGAACTTCTGACCGGCAGCTATTATAGACAGAACAAGTATCTCCGTGTTGGAAAACAATGCCGTACCCTCAGCAAGCTTCCATTGTGGAATGAAGCCTCTCGTACAACCGGCCGAGAATTTTGGATTTCTCGGCCAAAGGATCCCGTATTTTTCAGGGTTTTCGACGTCTTTTGGAAATTTAAAGTACATCTATGTGCTCAGCAGGCCGAATATGTTCAGATGAACGGGGTTGTGACGAGCTGACACACTGCCTTTAAGCACCTGAGGTCAACATATTTAGAATCAGCGTCCCCGATTTCATAATGTGACATGCGATTCACATCGAAAACCCACGACCATCTAGTATACCTCCCTCGTGAGTATTCAAAACGATCCAAATCTCGGACACGAAACTTCTCGTGGGTGCTGCCTTCAGGCCTCATGACCTTGCTATTCTCGGCGACGTGGGAGGAACAAGTAGGGTGAAAAATTAAGGCAAGCGGAATCCCGTCGATTCATCCTCTAGTGTTGCACAGCAGCACAAAACCACTCTTCGCACTGCAGACATCCTGGAAGAAGAGGCAAGCGAAGATTGAGGTCCTCCTTTACGTACCTCACTCAGCGGACTGTTCTCCTACAGATGACCACAAATCCCCCAATCGTTCCCCCCGGAAGTTCAAAACGCTTGGCGTCGAAGCCAGTGGAACCCAAGTTCAGCACAAAGATGGCAAGTTGTGCTGATTCGAACGATCATTAGATCGGCAATGAATTCTCGGTATAAGCTGAGCTGTGGCTACTCAATATCAACTGGCAAAGTCGTCGATTTCGCATCAACAATTACAATTTTATTATTATTATTATTTCAATAATTTGTAAATTACTCATCAGCCTTTCAATGCATACGTTTTGGAGAAAAGTGGTGGAAAATTTTTCGACAATCGAATATAACAATGAGGATGGGTTGACGTAGTTATTATTAATTCAAGAAATTAAATGCCGAGGTGCTTTTTACAAGATCACGGGTAAATTTCTGCCGTCTTGAACAACGACAGGCTCGAACATTGAAACAAAATATGAACCACGGCAGTTCCCAATTATGATACAGACGGCACCTCTATCAATGGATGATTCGCATCAATCCATGAAAAATCAACTACATATATTGTTTCAGTTTGATAGTAGGAATCGTTGCTGCTGTAATTATTTTGATCATAATCGTCGCTGTCGCGACCATTTTCCTTCTGGTTGCACGTAAAAAGAAAGCACGTATGTTGAGAATGTTTCCTTGCATGTATGTACACTTCTGAGCCTGAAGTTAACGGGAAATGTATTTCAGAAAAGAATGCACAAAAAAGGGTGGCTTTGGTGAGTTCTTCTGTCCAAATCAGCGATATTACAGGTATTGTACAATATTAGTACGAATACGTATTTTCAATTGTTTGTAGGCAAAAAAGCCTCGGAAGATGGAGTCAGCCAATATAAATGCAACGAAATTCACTCATGGAGGAGCACTTGTCCTGGACCCAAAACTACGAGGTCCAGTGGTGAGCGCCCTTCTCATTTATTTCTTGTGCACTCCTAAACTAAAATGGAAGTTATGCTGTGGCGAAGTATTTCATACCAAGACGAAGTATCATAGCCTTCATGGCCTCATCCTTCACTAACGCCATGAACTCAAGTCAAGGTGGACGCTGCCCATTCGTTTCCCAAACCATGGTGCGAAACTCCTAGCGCAATACTTCACGCGGACTTACGCGACACGAGAAGGAGGACTTCTCTCAGCGAGACTTATGTTGTGTCTACCCACATGCACTGCATTTGCTTTGGAAGTCGTGGCGTTGTACCTGGCGGAATGAATCGAGCTCGATGAGTCTGTGCCGTGAATAGGACTGGCTTCATCTTCTGCTTCCTAAACTCCTTCGAACTGATTCCTGCATGGAGTCCGCTAGATTTGAAAACAGATATCGAGTATTGAGTACGGATTTGCCTAACCCAGTTCTAGAGGTCAATCGAGGCCGTCGTGGACGTTTAGATGGCATTCCAGCGTGTAGTTTAAAATTTTCTTTCTCGCCTATTCGGCTATAACATGGACTTGGCAGGCATATATTCTCCCGAGAAAGGCAGTGTTTCCGATTGCAGACCAACCTGCAGCAGACGTGACACAAAGGTCTGTGCTTGCTTTTAGGATGCGAACCTATTCAGGAACGCTTTATTCTTTCGCATTAAAGGCAGCGCTCACGCTCAAAAAAAGTTTCCCTGCATTTCTGTTAATTTTGAAGTTGCCATCCAATAGAGCGTCACTGCAAAAGGAATCACTCCAAATCCTTAACTTACTCGAGTAATTAAGCTCGAACGCATGTACAAAGGCGCCCACCATGTTCAACCCCGCCCCATTCCCTCTGATCGCGCGCGGCGGGTGTTGGCTGTATTTATCAGCTGATATGGCATCGATCAGAATTTTCCCATAGATCCGCCGCACCGCCGCGTCCACACAGATCTGCGGCCATAGATCTCGTCCGCATGGGCTCTTTCTGACAATGTACGACTCAGTATTTGTCAGCAACTTTGCTCTTCCAGACGATTCCTTATCTGCTATGGGCAGAAGTACAGGATGGCGAAAAAATACGTGCGCGTAGAAAGCGTTCTAATTTTATTTGTTGTTCACAAACATTTGAAGAAATTTATTTTTATACAAGAACAAGGCACAACATTTCACAATTACAAAGTATTTTCGAAGTGTCCGTCATCAGCTTTGATGCAGGCGTCAATTCGTTTCTTCATGGAATCGATGGTGCGGCGCTGGTAGTTAACATCGAGACTGTTTCAAATTTCTATCGAATCTCTTCGCAAATCCACCAGTTTTTTCACATATCTACTCCTGAGTTGCTCCTCCATAAAACCTCAAACAAAAAAGTCCAATGGATTCAGATCCGGCCTATTGAGAGGCCACAAAACCTTCGTCAGAAAAGAGCTGATTTTGGTCTGCGAGAAGTGGATCGTCGTTTTGGCTCAATGGGCTGTAGCAGAGTCTTGTTAGATGATAAAATTGGAATGCTTCTGCTTCCAGGGCACCACAACTTTCTCGAGGATTTCTTCTTGGTAAACTTTTGCATTAATTTTGACGATTTTGTCGATAGAAATCAAAAAGTGAAAAAGTGAAGTGATTCTGAAAGTTTTTAGCCTCTTCAACGGTGAAAACTTTTCCGTCAGATCAGAGGGCGTCCTCAATGCGGCGCACCTTGAAAAATTCCCGTAATTTCTTGCGTTTTTCCTTCCAATTTTGCTTTGCTTGGTCGGCAAGAATTTGTCCGCTAAGCAGACGATAACTCAGAAGTCCAAGCTCATTTTTCACTGTCATTTGGACCGATTTCCGAGAACCTCAGATCATCTTTTCCGTCAATCCTTTTCTTAATAACCCCACGCATCTTTCGGGTATTGACAGTCCACTTCTGGGTTTGGGTTGAACGTGTCCATCCTCTTTTCATTACTTCACAACCTTCTGGACGGTTCTTAGAGGAACTTCGAGCTTCGAAGAAATTTCTGAGTTCTTCATCCCACTTTCTAGCCAAACGTGCAATCACGTCACGACATGGGCAAACTTTCATCATACCTTGGAGAACAGATTTTCCTCCCAGAACCCAATAATAAGAAACAAGTAAACGTTTTAGAAAGGGAAAGCATGCACGATCACTTCATACAATTAATAAAACGTAGTCGAATGTCACGCGCACGTAATTCTGTATACCCATCAGAGTAGAATTCCATGGAGAAATCGATGTCGTTCTTGAGCGTGAGTGCTGTCTTTAAGGGACTCGTTACTGACCACCCATCCTAAGGTATTTGATATTGCCAGAGTTAACGTTCCATGGAGCATTCACTTATGTGTGAATTGCTGAACCTTCTCCATTCCCCGATGTTGAAGAAATCAATGAGATGGCCGACTAAAACTATAGAGTTTTATTTTGTAGCTTTTACTGCTTTGAACAAGGAAAGATAGCAGCATAGCTGCACCTCACTTCATGTTAGACATTTAAAAAGTAGCTGCTTTGTCACTCAAGCACGTCAGTGCAGAAATCGACCTCAGAAATACCCCCAAACATAGGCAACCAAAGCGATGTTTCGGTAGTCAATCGAACATCCAGTCGCCCTCATATTATAACCTAGGCTCAGGGACTGTCCGTACTATAAGCGCTGCTTAGCCTAGACATTGCACTATTAGGCTTACGCTTGCCTTCTTCAAAGAAGCTCTTCACCAAGACCAGCATTATTTAAGCCGCTATTTTGCTTCACGGTGCAGCAAGGTGTACTCTTTCTTTTCAAGGAGGTATTCACTCTCTGCAGGATGTTTGCGATGGACCATCGTTATCAATGATGTACACCTTGTACTGAGATATGGGTGTCATCGTTTTCAAAATAATTTTCTTCCAGCTGCAAACACGCATCTTTAGCTTTACACCCTAATACTGCCCTAGTTATGTCGATACACTCGGAGACATTGTGCGACATCTCGTGGTAGTGATGGCATGGAATCTTTTAATTCTCATACTGCACTGGTTTTTAAAGCTTCTGCGCGCGAAAATGTAACAAATACAGTCCTTGTCAAAAAAACACGGATCGCTCGTGCGGTTTCATAGCGTCGCGGCTGCAGAATCGTAGCGGGAACTACTCGACCCTCTCACTCGGAACATGCTCTCCCCGCATCCCTCGTCCAGGTCCCGCTGCGATTCTGCAGCCACGGAATCAGTCTATGTTTTCGACAAGGACTGTAAATTTTTGTGACAAGCACTTGCGCTGACAGATGGCTAGCTAGCACCCATGACCATGACCTGCCACCTGTGGCTTAGCGATGCACGAAAAGTTTTGTTCGGTTGACAAATATCGGTAGAAGGTACCTAAATAGTGTACCAGGGAGTATGTCGCGGTGACTACGTGTTATCTGTAGTGTTATGTGTACTGATGGGAATGCAAACACATTTAGGTTCATGCGTGTTCCAGTCAGGAAAAAATCAGCATCCACTCTATTCAGTTCGATCCTCATCTCAATGAAATTGTCGATATTGGGTCCGATGTTGAGATAATGAAAGTAAGCACACACAGCAATAGCAACTGTGTAAGCAGCATATCCCAATGATGCCGCATTTCTAGGAAAACGCTGACACAACAACATTGGGGACAGAAGTGGGGACTAAAGTTGGAGTAAGAATTTCATGCATTTCATGCATCAGTTCTCATTCACAACTATTTGAATAGTGATTCTGCTATCTTGAAAAGCGGTCTTCATTCGCTTGGCATCACTAAGACCTGCGAAACTCAATAGGCCAAACTTCCATCGTGAAGTCTGAAGGTCTGTAACTAAAAATTTTTAAGGTGTTTTTTCTTTCAGAAAACAATCCTCAGCATTAGAAGAGCAATAGACAGACGAAAGGTAATCACTATTTGATTCTCTTCAAACAAGGCATTGCCAATAAAACAGATATATTAACTTCAGCCTGTCGCAGCAAAAACTCCTGGTGGAATGGCAGCGAAAACTCCTGGAGGAGGAGCGTCACCAATGTCTCCCCAAGGTGCACCACAAGGAACCCCTCAAGGAACTGCAAACAGAACACCTGGAGTAAGTGAATAGAAACAGGATTCAGGACAGTTTGTATTCACAAGATGAGTGGGTGTGTCCAGCATGGGACCACAATTGTTCGTCTATTTATTGGATTATACGCCAGAAATATGGCGTGGTAAATGGAACATGAAACACCAATTAGATATCATTGGAATGATGAAAAGTAACCATGGGTATCGAACATAGGTGGAATAGTTGTGAGAACGGGTCTGTAAAAGTGAAGGTTGGTGAGAAAAATCGTAGATGTCTAAGGTGAGTCTCGCACTTGCCCACTTCGCGGGAATTCAGTACTGACGCACCAACAAGTTTCAACAAAGCGGATGAAGCCGACAGTTGCGAGGCTCGCCGAAGGCTAGTCGGAGCACTTGTAGGGATGTAATCAAATTGTGTGTTGGTAATTGTTTCCGTACAGAAAATTCAACTTCGTATTCAACACTTTCGAAGAACTCAACTGACCACAGACAGAAACCTGAGAGTTTAACTACTGATAGCAACCTAAAGTCCAACAAATAAATGAATAAACAATAAAAAAACATCCGCTATTTTTCTATGCCAGACGATTCATAGAGATTCGCACATGAAACCTATACCGTTCGGGTGAGAATTGTGCCCCACAGTGCAAAAAGTCATTGTGATCTACGCAAAGTGTGCAGCATTTTCACATTGCTTTCGAATCTAGGGAGAAATTTCCCTCCGAAATCCGGCTATTTTGAAACTTTGAACGCTTTTTCAGCTTTCATTGGAAACACTTTTTCAGAAGCGAGGTAGCCAGCATGTTCAGCTTGCCATTCTGCGTCGATTGGTACCTGGGCTTAGGATGGATCTTCGCTGCGAAGCGAGAAATGCCGGTTGGTGAGAGTGCTATAACGGGCATTCTCATATGCCCTTGTCTGCGTCTCTTCCATTCCTGTACTTCCTCGTTGAGCCGATGAGAATGCCCGCTATAGCATTCTCACCAACCGGCATTTCTCGCTTCACAGTGAATATCCATTCTGCATCCAGGTACTAGTCGACGCAGAATCGCGAGCTGAACACGCTGGCAACCTCGCCTCCGGAAATGATTCCAATGAAAGCTGAAAAAAGCGTTCAAACTTTAAAAATTGCCGAAATTTGGAAAAAAAATTCTGCTTGGTTTTAAACGCAATCAGGGAACGCTGCACACCATTGGAAAGAGCAAATCTTCCTCTATTCTCCAGGAAACTCGCCTCTGAGGAAGGTTCACTTTTGCGCGCGAGACGGGGCGCGGCGCGGTCCCTACTTCTGCGCGTCCGAATTTTTCCAGAAATTTGGTACGCAATTCTTGGAATTTTATGCAATCCATGCAACAAGTCCATGTAACAACATCCATCCCACCAAAAGTGAAGGTTCCCGCCAGGCTTGGCCGCAAAGTGAAGGTTGGGTGAGACCCATTCTCAGGGTATTCCACCTATGGTAGCGAACGTAATGAAAAAAAAAACGGATTCACGGAGGTATTTCCGGCCCAATTTTTGGAAAAAAAAGGTTAAGAGATATTCTGGTTGAGCTGTAAATTAAATGATGATTTTTCGTGCTATGGAGAATCCATTATTAATGACTGGCTGCGTATAGGACATTCAGAAAGGAGTCTGTACTGGTGCATTTACGGACTGGAGGTCAGTGGTGCGGTTGTGCAATTTAATGGCAGCAGCCACGAAAAAATTCGTTACCCAGGTTTCAACGCGACCTTGGGTATTTATCTATGAGGAACATGGATAAAGTGTCCATTTGTCCAAGAACTCATGGTGAAATGGTTTCGGATATTACCAATTCATTGCTTCATAGCAAAGTGGCCGAGTTACGCGGACGAAGTAGATCAAGAAAGTCGATAGCACTGCCTTTGTTGTCGACGAATCTCCTAGCGCAAGTGGATATTTGACTGATTCTGCAGCTTCTCTAAAGAAGAAAAATCAGAAAAGAAAAGGAATTAGAATGTTCACTGCAGAAACATTCCCCATGGAAAGAAAGAAAACTTATGGTTGAATGTAAAGAGCCAAAAAAACTGAAATTCATACCATACGTAAAAATTTGACAATTCTGAGTAAAACTACGTATGATATGGTCGAATAACAATTAGGAGGACCTAAATACAGAAGACCTAAATAGAGAAAAGCAGATCATCATAGTGGGGAATTTTTCGAAATGAGCATTAGAAACAAGCGTTGCCTCTGGAAAACTGACAGATCGGGGCAGAAAACAGCTAGTTCGCAATCCGCCATAACTCGCCTGGGGATCTCCGGATCCCAAGCCCAACTTGTAATATCTCGAGAATGTGGACGCCTTTGGTGGTGCAACTTGCGTAGAACTACTGGGACTATCGTTCAGACCCCAAAACATTCAAAATTTTTAACATGAAAATTATTGTGGGTGCTGCCTTTAAAGTATGCGTGATATTGATTGAAAATGGCCGCGTATCAGTCCATGACCCTTCCATCAACACCAACTGCCGGTTGAATGGACTATACGCAGGCACGCATCTTTTATAAATTACTCCTTTCTATGATAAAAGAAACACGCACGTGTGCGACTAAACTAGCCATTTCTTTAGAAATTAACTTCAAAGCGTCATGCCTTGAAGCAAGCTGCTCCGAAACGAAAGCGTGCCACGCCCCAGAACGAATGACAATACATATTCGTGTCAGGGATAACTCTCCAGCTGCATCAAATCTATCATTGTTTCATGAAATTTTGTATCAAAAACAAGTTGTCTTCTATATTTGCACATGACTATTGACGTGATTGTAACGTTAAATTTCAACTCTTAATGTTACTTCCCAATAAACGTTAACGCAACGTGTACGGTGCATTTTTGTCTGGTCTATGGTGTTCTAGACGGCATACCTGGGTGTTTTCTTACCTCAAAGTTATAGCACGAATGCAACAACTACTGATGATAGAAATTTCATTAGAAGTGCTGATCCTTTCCGTGTTAATTGCCCTGAGGGTACCGTATAGACATCCCTACATTGATGCGTCAGTAAGGACTGAGAAATATATTAGGTTGACGCAAAAGTTTCCCGCCATTTTCATTCTTCTTTTGCAAATTAAATTTTCTTCTTCAATACAACCGACAATTACGCAATATGTTTGCCACTGTTATAGACAAGACCCTCGCGGTAACAGAAGGACTTGTTGACAGCTGCCCCGAACCATTGGTTCTTTCGCAATTCCACCAAACATTGAGCATGTCTTCTGAAGAGAGAGTTTTCGCTTTGGCGGTGGAATCCAGGGTTACTGGTGTCCAAACTGCCAACATTTCCTCATGCGAATTACATAGGGATGCCACTTCTCGATACTAGTGACTAAGCTGCGGAATCAAACGAGAGCACGTCAAAGGCTAAAAAATTGTGGCGAGCTCCCTACACACTTGAAGCTGATAGTGGCTCAGATCATGATCAATATATGCGCCATATTTATTTGTCTTCCCGAAGAAATGTATATGTAAAGCTAATGTAGAATGATAGCCCTGGGGCCCTTCTACCACCTGGCGGGTATCACGCCGCGGATTCTCTCCAATTAGCTCCAGGAGGCGCCCGTCCTCCGTTTAACCCTACCTTCCAGATCATGGTTTGTCTCAAGTCCTAGCCGCCGACTCTGAACTTGTGTATGCAAACCTTCACTGCATACTAAGAAGAAGAGTAGAGATCTATCGTATGACATATGTTTGGTGGAGCACCGCTTGCGTTGCTTTGTTTCGTAAGCTCTCAAAGGAAAAACAGCAGAACATGTTTGTAGTCAACGACGATCTTTCTGTCATAATCGCAAGGGAATGGTAGGACAAATTGGGCATGGGTAGGCTATTGACCAACCTATTTATATAAATATAATATTTTGGATAGAAAGTTTCAGAGCAATTCTGAAAACTTAGGCAATGCACGGAAGTGAGTGGCGGGAAACTTTCGCGACAGGGTAATATAAAGAAAAGAATCGATATTTCCACACAAGGTGCTGGTCGTATTCAGTTTCTTGGAAAACCTCATGAGACGTGTTTTCCCCTGTTGTCGAACAAAAAGACAAGAGCTAGCGTATCGAATTACCGAAGACCCCCTAAACTCTGTTGATATCAATTTCATCAGTGGACGGAGTGGCTGAAATACCTTTTCCGTCCTGGCTACCATCTATGTATGCGATCTTCTGTTGTACAGAGCAGATTTCACTTATATTCACGACGATTGTGAAACCCTGTACTAAGTCACCTGCAGGTCAATGTTCTTTCATGAGCATCTAAGAGCATATGTTTAGCCTAAAATTTGTTCCTGCTATGCATACGCAGCGTATATTGGTAATTATCCGTTTTGTCTCCTTTTCTTTTCTTTTCTCCCGTCGATGACTAGTTCTAGGAGGTCAGCACGCTCAGGATTGATCTCCCAGATGCGCGACTCCGAGTATAGCGGAGAATTAGTCATGATTACTACCTCCGATCCTCGATGCAAACACACGCACATTACGACGAATCGAAGGAAAATTCTAATGAATGAGGTTGAAGATGTCATCACTTCACTTGGGCTGTCATTGTCAACCGCGTTCGTGAGCAGTCCCCACAAGAAGATCCCGAGAACCTCTCTCTCCTCCTGTCATTCCGTTTGGACAGTCTCGATGAATCTGCAACCAAGAAGAGAGAAAGACGAATACCTTGAGCAAATTGGTCCTTCTATATTGACCCCTTCGAGTGTCGAAGGAGCAATATCAATACCACAGAATCCTCAAGCATCGAAAGGTCAGCGTAAAGAGGGCTTTCCGCATCAACAACTTCCGCTGAGCGCGGGCGTCTGTTCCTGACCAGCTTGATTGTGTTAGGTATATGAAATAGCTTCATTGAATAAAACTTGCAAAACTGCTTTTTGCACAATAACGTGCGTATATTAGGGTTCTACCAATAGGGTTACATGCCTTGTCCTCAGTATTGTGATTTCAACGTTCTGGAGTTCTTTTGAGTTGTTCAGTCTCTGTGATCTTCAGAGTTCTCACCTGTTATTATAGCCAACAATTTTATGGTGAACATTTGGATATTACTCAAAAATCTCGAGAACTTGCTACGAATCAACGCATGAGCGCGTAACGACCACTTTTGGTCCAACGTAACGGATTAGCGGATTAACGAAATTCGAAATTTTTCGAATGCACAGCCCTACTGGACACGAGGGATGAGCTGAAGTCAGCTTTGAAAACTTCGGAACCCGAAATTCGGAAGCACCAGTTAATTATGAGCACTATTAGTAGAGAAGACGAAAAAGTAGGGGTTGGTCGGAAGCCTGTTAGGGTGGACTGGGGCATCTTTCACGAAATGTTTGACCCTCATAAGTTTGCGCAAACTCATCTTGAAACATCAAATATTCTGCTGCCAGAGGAAGTACCTCTCCCTATGCAGTTTCCATCAAAATTCAATGACTTTCCCGAATGAAGTAGGAGCAGCAGTCCAAAAAAGCCTGGCTGAAACGAGTGGAAAAAAATCCCATGTTTTCCAGAATAAGCTCGCTACAAGCGAAGATCTTGGCAATAAACAGACAGAGCTGGAAAACAGTTACGGAGCAAGGTACTGTGGCTCCTACAGCAACGAGTCATGCGACTTAAGAAGGATAAGTCAGTAAGCATTAGTGTGCAAAACTATGGATGCGCGCTCTTTTATACCGCCTTATTGGAATGATTACTAAGCAGCTATCATAGAGTATTTGATCTTATATGAAAGAGCAAACAATGGCGCATCCGACCATTCATAAATTATTGGCTAATCACATAATCCCGATTTTTTTAAGAAATTTAGAAATTTTTCCTTTTTTTTAATTCTCTCATGGACAGATACCGTTGTTTGTGATAGGTACTTGTAAACCGCCACGTCATACTTATGATAGCACTTGTGTAGGAACCCCTGGCGGTTATTACTTTGAGGTAGGCACCTGTTGTGTAGATATGAGCATCTAGGGCAACTCCACCCACATCTTTTGCATAAAAGGCCCTGGATGCTCAGATCTAGGCTCGTCTGATCGTCAGTATCGTCAGTGTAGCCAATGCCGTGGTCTGCAGTCAGTTAACCCTTCGTGGTGTGAACTGACGAGGACATAAACCGGCATTTACTGTAGTCGTTTGTGGCTGCGTCCAACTCAAGGAACCCTACGTGACGTGAACTGAGGCGGACAACAACTGTACGCAATAAGCAGTTAGTACAGCTTCATCTACTACGCCTAAACCCATTGGTCCCCACCAAAGCGACAGATCAAATTTATGGTTTTTCCGTTCGGGAGTTAAGTAAACAGAGTAACATAGAGTAGTATTAATATCGCTGATCTGAATTAACTGAAGAAATAACTCTTCTAGCCTAATCTGAAATAATCTTAGTTTCCTTCTTGTCTTAACCTGAATGTTGAAGTGTTGATCTCTATTGGTCTCCAATAGATCTGAATAATTGATCTTGGCGCGCGCGGGAAACCGGCGCATATAAAGGTTGCTATCATTGTCAGTTTGAGTTGTTCTATCTGTTCTTGCCTCCCAATCTGAGTTTTTTTTTGTGTGTGTTTTCTAATAAATCCTTTCTTATTAAGCCTTTCCTCCCACATCTCTAAGTGAGACCGAGCCTTTACGGCCGCATTACTTGGGGGCCGAACCACTCACTTGGAGACCTGGGAGAAAAGGTCGGAGGTGAACGAAAGTTCCCCCGATAAAGCAGAGAGCGCTGCAGTGAGCCCTATAGGCTCCTGTGAAAGAAAGAAACCGAGAAGACAGTGAACCGTAGAGGTTCCTGTGAGCAGCACAGAAGAGCGAGAGGCAGTGAACCTCTACGGTTCCTGCAAAGAAAAGTTCGAGCCAGAGCTTGCAGGTGATCCGTATTCGGATCCCGCGCTTTCTTATAGTAGCACCGATCGATAAGATCAGGGTACTGGCACGGTGCCAGTATCGACAAAAGGGGCTCGAAAGCCTTTTTGACACGGATCGATCGAGTTTTGGGTATATACTGGCAGCGTGCTGGTATTGATTGGAATTATCTAAGGCCCTCACTCTCTCTCTTCACGCGCATTGATTGATATTGATAGCGTCGCTATAGCATTCAGAGTTGAGGCAACGTTTTCAATTCGGTACAATTTCAGATGGAAACAACTGCGCGCGAGCTAACTGAGGAAGAGCTTCTGGCCTCCCCTGGCGATGAACAGCAAACGCTGGAAAATGCGATGGAGACAGAATCGCAAACGGATGCTAGGGTGAGTTATGCTAAAGAAATTGAGCGTTTGATGAAGCTGGTTAGTAAGTACATTACTAAGATTGGGATAGAATGCGAGTCCGTACTATCTCGCAAATTCCGCTCAAACGACCCCGTAAGAAACGAGGTCTCAGACACAGTGAGGAACCAGGCAATGCTGGCGTGTGAGAGCGTAAAAAACATTTTCGAACAAATTGTGATGGAGAAGCAAAAGGTGAGCACAGAGAGGGGCAATGAGGTGGAAACTGGAGTTTTCGAGATACTTAAAATAGCTCATTTGACAAACACAGAGAAGTTGGAAAAATGTCTGGACGAGAAAGTGAGAATGATGGAGGAGAGGAAAACAATGTGCCAACATTTACACTGCAGGCCTGAGGAGCTTGGGCAGAATGTAGTAGATATGGTACAAGTGTTGAGGGAGAGAAGCAACGAGATAGAAGTGTTGCAATCACAAATTGAACAATATAAGTTACAGGTGGCAGACTTGACCAAAAGAGTGCAACACCTGGGTCAGCCAATCGAGAGCCCCGCATCTGCTGTGCATGGTGAGTTTGGGGAACACTTCCAGGAGAGATTGAATAGATGGAAACGATTTGAGTCGCTTGCCGAAAATAACGATATTCACTTACAGAACCAGATCTGTCACGACTGGACGACTGGGACCCGCACATGTTACTTGCTGTCGCCCAGCAAAAGCTGTGCAAGGCCAAAGGAGGCAACGTCACATATGTTGGACACCGGTGAGTCTTCATCACCGACAGTACGTGTGCAGCAAGGTGAGCAAGTGAGACAGTGCGAGGATAATTTTTTGGAATACATGAAGGCAAGCAGTCTACCACAGGTCCAGCCATATAGTGCAAGGGAAGAGGAAAGTTTCAGACGATTTGTAAGTGCTTTCATGGTAAAATACCCCAGGAGAGTATGGGACGACAAGAGCCGGATCCAGCTATTCGAGGGACTACTAAGGAGAAATGCATTGACGGTTTTCGAAACCTTGCCGGAGGCAGTAAAAAATGACAGTTTTGATGCAGTCGTCAGCGCAATGAAAGAGAGGTTGATGGAAGATAGCAACAATGCCCGAGTAAAGGCAATGTCGGCATTGCGGAAGCTGACCATTAGAGAAGGACAATCCGTAGGCGAGTTTTGCCTGCTGCTAGAAAGGCTGGCAGCCAAGGCATACCCAGATGTACCTCCGGAAGCGACGTCATTACAAAAGGCGGAAATTTTGTTCAACCAACTGGCCAACTGGGAAGGAAGCTACAACCTTTCCGAAGCACTCGAAGTCAATGATAAGGGGCAGGCTTATGAAAAGGTGAAAGAGGCAGCCTTAAGGTTGGAGAGAACAAAGAAGACGGCTAAGGAGATGGCGGTAGGCTACAAAAACGAGAGGACCCAGCACTATAGGCAGCACACGACAATATGGCGGAAATGGAGTCCTGTCCAAAAACGGAGGGACAAAGATGAAAGCGACGAGCCCAGGAACAAAAACATTGAGATGAGCAAAGGAACATCGACTGGCAGTGAAGAAATCAAATGTTTTCGGTGTGGTAAGATGGGACATATGGCTAAGAAATGCAAGACGGTGCTGGAACCGCAGCAAAGGACAGCCGGAGCACCCAGTAGACAACCACCGATAGGACCACCAAACCATGGATCGTTTTCAGCAATGTTAGATCGCTTGTTATGTACGACAACAAAGACAGCACCAGAGAGGCATAGCTATTTGTTCGGGAGCAAAACGATTACTCCGATAATACTGATGGGCTTAGAAGTTACAGCGCTACTGGACACCGGATCAGAAACCTCAATTGTACCATTGAGTGTGTTCAGGACTGCACGGAATATGAGAATCGACATTGACTCCCACGTAAAGAGGATCCCACAAGAAGACGCGGTTATCAGAAATGCATCTGGGCAAAGGATGAGCTTCGTGGACACCATTCAAATGGATGTTACATTATACGGTGAAACTAAGTCAGTAGCTTTCCATGTAGGTGAAGGGCTGGACGACATAGTTATTCTGGGCACAAATGCACTGGAGGTTTTCGGGATCCAGTTGGGTAAAGTGGAACCAATGGAATCAGCAGAAGCAGAGCGACCAGTGAGAGATGAGGAACCCGAATGTGAGGTAGAGGAAGCAAGAGTACTTCGGCGAATATTCCTTCCCCCAGGAGGAACAACTTTCATTCCGCTAGGAGCGACATTACGGAGAGGCGAAGCAATCTTCGTATCGCACAATCCCGCATTGGCACATGGAATATGCAGGATATCGGCGGAGGGAACAGCAGAAATACCCATCGTAAATGTAGGCACGCAACCGGTGGTTTTCCGAAAGGGAGAGGTAGTTGGTGTCTGGCAAGAAGGAGATTATGTGCCACGTGGAGCACTGGAAGAACAGGCAAACATGATGGAAAAACAACCGAATGAGGAACTAAACTCACAGGAAAGAACCCAAACGCTTTTTGAGTTAGTGTCACAAGGAAGCGCGATGACAACCGAACTAGAAGAGTTAGTGATGAAGTTTTCGGATGTGTTCGCGGTGAAGGATTCCGAGCTAACTCAGACGGATCTCGTAGTTCATGAAATAGATACTGGAGATGTCCCGCCTATAAAGCAAAAGACTCGACCGGTGCCGATTGGAGCACGTCAGGAGTTCAAGGAGATCATCAAAGGGTTGTTGGAGCGGGGAATAATACGCAAGAGCAAGTCGGACTGGGCGTCCCCTGTAGTTTTGGTGAGGAAGAAGGACGGCACTTTGAGGTTATGCGTGGACTACAGGGCGCTGAACAAGGTAACGAAGCAGGATTCATATCCGTTACCTACCATTGATAATGTGCTACAAAGTTTGAGTGGGAAGAAGTTCTTTTCCACGCTGGACTTAGCGTCAGGCTACTGGCAGATCAAGCTGTCAGAAAACGCAAAACCAAAGAGTGCCTTCACATCGAGTGAAGGATTGTACGAATTCGAAGTGCTACCGTTCGGCTTGTGCACCTCGCCCGCTGTGTTCCAACGTATGATGGACATGGTGCTGGATGAGTTGGGCGTTAAAGACACGGAAGTTTTCGTCTACATTGACATCTTAGTCGCGACGGATACCAAGGAGAAACACTTTCAAGTCCTGCAGATGGTACTCGGTGCAATGCGGAAAGCGAATCTCCGCTTAAAGCCGCAAAAATGCCACTTTCTGAATGAGAAAGTCGAATTCCTGGGACATGTAATACAGGCCAACGGTGTGAGCACGGATCCGGACAAAATCCGGAAGATGACCGATTACCCGACGCCGAAAAATGTGGGTGAATTGAGAACGTTTCTTGGCATGGCTTCCTACTATAGAAAATTCATTCTGCGATTTGCAAAGATAGCCAAGTGTCTTTACGAGTTAACAAGTACAAAGGCAGAGTGGAAATGGACGGAGGACCATGAGCAGGCTTTCGCGGAGTTAAAGAAAGCCATGTCGACAGCGCCAGTCTTGGGACAACCCAATCTGGAGGGAGCATCCAGGGGAACGCATCCATTCATTATATATACAGATGCGTCAGGCAGTGGCCTAGGTGCGGTGCTGTGCCAGGAAGGAGCGGACAAAATGCTGCATCCCCTGTACTTCGCATCGAAAAGCCTGTCAAGAGCGGAAAGGAACTACCACATCACCGACTTGGAGGCCCTCGGGGTAGTTTTCGCTCTGAAGAAATTTCATTTCTTCATCTACGGGTTGAAGACAATTGTAAGGACGGACCATAAATCACTTACAAGCCTGTTTAAACAATCGAACGTGTCAGCAAAAGTACTACGCTGGGCACTTGAGGTACAAAAGTACAAGCTGGAAATACAGTACGTGGCTGGGAAGGCTAACGCAGTCGCGGATGCACTGTCAAGAGGAGCAGCTAAACCAGACGTGAGCGGAAAAGTGGTCTGCGATGAAGACGAAATGGTCATCTGTAGCACACAGAAGGAAGACTCTACATGGCTAGCGGAACTGAGGGAGGATCCAGATTACAGCCAGTTAATAGCTGATCTCAACGACAAGAAGTTGGATAAGGCTGTGAAAATTCCGAGATGCAGCAAGAAGCTCGGAGTGGCAGATTTCGTGATTGAGAATGGCGATCTTGTGCTCTTGGAGGATGACAGGAGCATGAGGGTAGTACCGAAGTCTCGCAGAAAAGCTATACTTGAAGAGGCTCATGCAGGTGCTATGGCAGGGCATCTGAACGGAAAGAAGTTGCTCCGGAAGTTGAAGAAATCTTTATTTTGGGAAGGAATGGAGGCGGATGTCATGAAATGGGCGAGATCGTGCAAAGACTGCTTTCTCACAAGACCGCACGAAAAGCACATCCCTCCTCTAAAACCCATAACGACATCGAAGCCTTTTGAGCTCATCGGTATGGATTTGGTAGATCTTGGCCTATCAGAAAGCGGTAATAGATATGCGCTGGTAGTGATAGATCATTTTTTAAAGTTTGTAGGAGCATATCCAATCCCTGATAAGTCAGCGAGGACCGTGGCAAGAACCTTGTTCGAGAGATGGATCTGCGATGGGTGCAGGTGGCCTAAGGCGATTCACTCTGACCAAGGTCCGGAGTTTGTTAACAGCATTTTGTCGGAGATATGCGAAATCATTGGCATTAAGCAAACGACAACTAAAGGATATAATCCTAGAGAGAATGGCATGACAGAGAGAGTGATAGGCACGCTAACGCGGATGCTGCGGAAGCAAACAGTAGTGCCAGCTCAGTGGGATAGACTGCTGCCAATGGTAGCGTTCGCATACAATTCCGCTCCACATGAGGCCATTGGAGATAGCCCATTCTTCACATTGCATGCTTTTGATCCAAATGGGCCTTCGAAAGAAATCCCCGCGGAAAACTTGTCCTGGAATCATATTGATTTCAACGACTATAAATACGAGTTGCTGGCATGCATACAACATGTGCATGATTGTGTAAAGGAACTAAATCAGGAGTATTGTAAACGTATGAAGAGAAGCTACGACTCAAGGAATAAGACCAGCCCTGATAAGCTACCGAAAGTGGGTGACAGGGTGTACTTGGAGTTGCCAAGAGAGAAAGCATCGACGAAATTCCCAAAGTTGGTAAACAACTGGAGTGGACCATTCAGAGTACTTGAAGTCAGTGATAGCTCTGCACTTATAACACCCATATCCAGCAACGAGGAACCTATTCGGGTACAGCATGATGCGTTAATTATACTACCAATGGAGTTAGATGATGAGCCAGTGCAAGTGAGAACTAAGAGAGTGGCGAGAAAGCGAAAGCATGTAGCAAAAGTATATACTCAAAATGATCATTCCAGGGCCATCCAGACAGCCGACGGTCGCGTAATTGACAATAGTGCGTTGAGCATCTTTTACTCCTGTTCCGGGCGGCACGTCGAGGAAGGCGAACCTGATACGTACAACTGTTCGATTCGACGCATGACTTTTGGAGAAGTTGCAGAAGTTTCGGATCCAGTGATCTCTTCAATGACGTTCTCATCAATACTCCAACTCGCTCGCCTCATCTCCATCTTCGAAAATGAGCCTGATGCAGATAAGAAACGGTTCCTGATGCGTAACAGTGCTCATATGTTTGTGACTGTACCCGGTGTCGAAAAAGCTTACGCATTTTTCAAAAGATATTGTGATCACGTCACTCGCGCGTTACTGTTGCACGATGGTAGTTCCGTAGCCCTAACCCATAACGGCGGAGTTAACATGGATGTCACCCAATTGAGCGACCTCACCAATGCCGGCATACGCTTCGCACAGTCACACTCGTGGGACGAAGTGGTTGTACGTAGTGCGAGGAAATCGACAATGATGTGGCTGCCTCGTGGATTCAGAAGTTACAATCGCGCCATCGCTCCGTGTGACAATGTCATCATCGAGACCTACAACAGTCTGGCTGACATATGTGCGGGCATGAAGGCAGTATCATCAGTGGATCTGTGTGTATTTGTAACGCCAACGTCGGACGCCTCATTTGAGAAAAGTCAGTGGGTGAAATTATCGACGGTTTTCGCTGCCGCAGTCAGAAATGGAACTAAGCTTGTCGCCGTAAGCGGGCCGCAAGGAGAAGCTGCTTGGGAGGATCACCGTCAGAAGACTTTGGAGGCGTTGCAGCTTGTTAGGGATGTCGCAGCCATGATGAAACACAACGTCGTGTCAACTTTCAGTCAGACTCCAGCATTTGCGGAACCTTTTACCACCATGGGCAGAGCACCTAGGCGTTTTGAAGCCGATGCATACCCCGCTCATCTAATGCGAGAGTTCTTCACGGCGCTCCAGAACCATATATTAGCCCAAGTCAATCGTCCATTGTACGAAGTGTTCGAAAATACGATCAAGCGCAGTACGGCGTACAAGCAGATGAAGAAAATGGAGCCCGCGGAAGCGCAGAATGTTTTAAGGTCGATTGGAAGATCTAATGGAAATTCGTCTTCACCAGCAACCACTGCGATGCGAGGCGAACGTGGGATACGCGGTCGTTTCAACAGAGGACGTGCAGGAGGTCCGCGTGGACGTGGGATGCGCGGTCGTTGGACGTTCGTGCCATATTAGCGTCAGGGGCGTCGCCTTCTTTTGAGGGGAGGGTAGTAAACAGAGTAACATAGAGTAGTATTAATATCGCTGATCTGAATTAACTGAAGAAATAACTCTTCTAGCCTAATCTGAAATAATCTTAGTTTCCTTCTTGTCTTAACCTGAATGTTGAAGTGTTGATCTCTATTGGTCTCCAATAGATCTGAATAATTGATCTTGGCGCGCGCGGGAAACCGGCGCATATAAAGGTTGCTATCATTGTCAGTTTGAGTTGTTCTATCTGTTCTTGCCTCCCAATCTGAGTTTTTTTTTTGTGTGTTTTCTAATAAATCCTTTCTTATTAAGCCTTTCCTCCCACATCTCTAAGTGAGACCGAGCCTTTACGGCCGCATTACTGTTATGCGGCTTTAAACAGGGAAAAACAACAGCAGTATAGCAGAGCACTTTATGTTAGACGTTTAGAGAATATCTGCTTTGCTATCAGACGAAATTCTTGCAATAATCCACGACTTGAAAATTCCCCGAACATGGATAACTGAACCGAAATTTCGGGAGTTGATCGAACTTTCCATTGCCCTCCTCTCCAAACCTAGGGTGGGAAGCCGTCTTCATGGTCGCCGTGTAGCCTAGATTTGCCACTATCAGATGATCACCTATTCTTGTAAAAAGAGCTTTCCTTGGCATAAAAAATTTCAAAAACTGTGCCAGGGTCAGAATTCGGATAAGTTGCTACATTGCCTCGTGACGCAGCGCATTCTTCTAAGGAGGCACTCGTTCTCTGCCCAAAAGCTGGCGAAGGTTCGTCGATATTAACGGTGGACACAGTTCGGGAAGGAGTGCTCCATCATTGTTTTTAAAATAGTTTTAGTTTGACACACAAACACGCATTTATAGTTTTGCAACCTAATAGTATAACGTTATCACGGTGGAAAAACTAGGCTCTCTCTCTCTCCTCTCCTCTCCTTTCCTTTCCTCTCCCCTCTCTCTGTTCGATTTCATACAGAATGTTTCCCACAAAATCCACCTATCAGTTTCAGAAACCGATTAATATCAAAGTAACACTACTGAAAAAAGAAGGCATTGTATTACATATCTCAAAAACATGAGAATAGTGGCATGCATGATCATTGAAAGAAATGAAAATAAAGTAGACACACAGCAAAAAAAGCTCGAGATAAAGAATTCGAAAAATCGCAGACATGGCAATGTACAACTACACGTAACACAATTCAAGTGATCCTTCGAACAAACTTAGAAATCCCTGGTTAGCTATGCAGGAGGAGCAAAAAATAATCAATAAATGCATAATGCAGTGGTGAATTGAACCCGTCAGGAAGTCACTCCACTCACTTTACACTCTGCATTAGGGTCATACTCTTTAACATCACAATATCGTTTTCTAATCGCGGCGTAAAGTGATCTCTACCTCAATAAGCCCCTTATCTTGTGGTACACTGGGCGTCACAAGTATAGAAACACTCTAACTTTTGCCAATCACAAGACTCTCGTTCTTCTAATCAGTCTAATTTTGAGTCCTCTCGATTCATCAGATGGAGAGATCGCAAAACACTCGGCTTTAGTCAATATTATCATCCATAGGATTTTTTATTTTGGTACTATTGTACTTTAGCGGTCCCACTACCGAACCCAAAGTCAAAATCATTGATTTCTCTGAAAACTTGCATACAAAGGTAATTCGAGGTGCTGATCACGAATATCATGGTCATTTCGCATGGTAATATTCTTGATTTTATCGATTTTTACCGAACTTGACCCATCTCTCACAATCTCGCTGAAACATCGCATGGAGAGGTTTTTGAGGGTGTTGAACACGAATATAGTAGCTGTCCAGCAAAATAAGCTTCATTTGAGTGACTTTCTCCTATTTCGCCTGTATAGGGTGGTGTAGTTCCAAACTTCCTGGAGGGTTCGCCTTCAATCGCCTTCATCGGCTTTCTCATGGTAAATGCTTATCGTATTTGTGATCAGCACCTTCAAAAACCCCCGCACGCAAGTTTTCAGGGAGTTCCACGGGGAGAGTCAGAATTCGAAAAAAATCGATAAAATCAATAAAATCGATACTATCATACGAAATGAGTATGATAATCGTGATCAGCACCTCGAATTACCTCTGTGTGCAAGTTTTCAGAGAAACCCATGATTTTGACTTTGGGATCGGTAGTGGGGCCGCTGAAGTACAATAGTACCTTTATTTTTCTTTTTCAGGAAAAAAGTGAGAAATTCATTGCATCAAAAGTATAGAGATACTTGCCGTTGAATGACCTTTATAGTTGGAAAAATAAACAAAAGGTGGACTGGTAACCACTTGGTTTGTTTATTGCCACATAAAACACCCTGCTCCCTGCGCTATAGAAGTTGTTTCTGGCGAGACTGATCTCCGGATTGCCCCACCAACAAGACTGCCTTTTCTGGGTTGCTCGACAGAGGACTGCTACTTGATTTAAGCCGAGGTCCATCTAGGGATAACTAAAAGACATATTTTGTTAGAAAAAGGTGAGAGATGCAGTATTAGCTGTCCAGATCTTCCACCCTGTGTGAGTTGAATCATTCTCAGTTGGGGTCACTCTCTCCAAGGTGAGATGTCTTGAGCAAAACTTTTAGGAGGATCTGCGTTCATAACAGAAAGCGCATTTCAGGAGAAGTAATCGAAAATGCCGTCGTGAGTTGTCAGAGCAATCTGAGATTACCGTCGCCAGCAACAATTCCTATAGTATGCCAAACAAAAAGCTTGGAATTTCCCCGAAACAGTTATTTAATAGCAAGTATCTCTAAACTTCCGATACAGGAAATCTCGAACCTTCTTCCTTCCAAAATTCATAAAACTTGCATGGGTGGATCGTTCGGACTAAAACTGAGTGGTTAGGGGTTTCTTGATCAGCTGAGCCGAGCGAACTAAGAACTGGACCAATTAGAACAATGCGAGTCTTGTTATGGACAAAAATTAGTATGCTCCTATCATTTTCATGCACACTGTCGCTATATGCTGTCCGATCCATATACAATATACATACATGACGAGAAGATCACCGGTGGTTGTACATGGGCGCAGATAGGTGTCAGCAACCAGACAAAAGGCAGCAGCTATATATTCGGAGGAAACAACGGCAAAAAAGTGCCTGACTGTAAGGATTTCGTGACGTTTGCCACCCGCGTCAGAAATCAGGAATGTCTGTTATTTTGAAAACATGTCTGCTGCCTAGATAGGGCACAAGAAAAAAGTTACCCTATTAATGTAGCTAACGTGAATTTATAAGCCTCAATCGCGGGTAACAAACGTCCGCATATGAAATAATCCTACCGCATATGAAATAATCCTAAGTCCTTAAGATGTCAAACTTGCTCTAGAATCAGATCTAGTGCAAGTGGAAAATGAGCATGACACGGTCAAGGAAAGCGTGCCTAATTTTTATGTAAGTTACTCTATCTCCCTCAGTTTTTGCTGTTCCTCCATACCGCGACCAAATGACGTCCTCAATTCCATGCGGGCGGCACAAATACAAATCGCAGGTGTGGGAATGGGGACTGTACCGCCACAACTGGAACAAAATGGTTGAAAAATCATGGAAAGAAGAAGAAATGACTGGTTGCATACAATTTGAAGACAAACATACGTGTATCATCCTGCAGATATCCGCGGTACAATACCGGAGTGAAGGGCGTTCATACACCACACCGAACACCGAAAGGAGATTTATCATAGAGAACAAGAAGCGTGGGGAGAAACTAAGCTTGAACAGCCTGTAGAAAGCACAACATCAGGCAGGAATGCAAGGAAAAGTCGGGTAGACAATAGACCTGCCGAGAGAAGAATAGCGCACTCTCACCTCGATGTAGCCAACTGAACTTCTTTCAGATCAGGTATGAATAAACGGACAAAACGTGTGAAGTCACGCTCCGTAAAACAGCGCAGGTCAGCGCCAGCTGGATGATTACCTAAGTATATGCAAAGGGATTATTCAACGTATTGCAGTAACGGATGTGTTTTGGAGAGGCACTGAGATTTCTTGAGAGGATAAGAACTTTCATTTTCAAATTGATAGTAGTAATTATTAATTAATTAGAATTGATTAATTAATTAATAAGTCGCCCAGGAAATGTTCCAACTGTTTTCGTACATTACGCGATTTTTGTACGGTCTGGGTTGTAGAAACAGCATAATGAAGACCCGGTTCCAATTGAATGAAAAACATTCCTGCAGCAAATAATCTTTGTCCTTCCGTTTTTCACGCAAAACTTCTGGTTTCCTTGGCCTCTCTAAGCATCGAAATTCCAAATGTTTTTTTTCTCAAACCTATCACAAAGAGAGGGTAAGCTAAATTAGGTAAGAGCTTGCTGGATCTAGTGCTTACAAGTGACGATAGTCTTGGGAGTAATATAATGTTTCTGTCGCCAGTAGGCTCTAGTGACCACGCATCTGTGAGATCTTTTGTCCTGGATACATTTCTATTTAGCAAGCTCAAGAGAAGGTTGAGAACTGGTCAAGCTGGAAGAGAAGTTTGGCGGTCTAGAACACAGATAAGAAATGTGAACCGCTTTCAGACCCCCGAAGACGACGATTCAGTCGAAACGTCGGCAAATAAATAAATCTTCCCATCTAACAAACCTAGTTGGCACAACAGTATTATTAAGATTACAATAAATTGGCCAGGTTTAAAAAAGAGAGGACATGGGAATTGCTGAAAGACGAATCATGGCTGTTCTACAACAATCATGACTTATAATAACGCGCTTAGTCTGTATGTAAGTGTGTGTGTGAGCGTTACGAAATTCCCTGATTGGTCAGTGGTAGTGATTGCATACCGTATTCTTCTGATATCGATTATTTCTGAGAATGGGAACGGGTATGGTGTGGTGCAGTCGATTCGAGTAGTCGGGAACAGAACAAGGTATAGGTACGGGCAATAGGGGCGCCGACATCCAAGAGTGGGTAGGCGCAAGGAGACGGGTCTGTCGCTGTGATAAGGATGCGACGGCGCCCAAAGGGGGGGGGGAGGGGAAACGGGTCCACCGCTGTGATAAGGATGCGCCGGCGTCCAAGTGGGGGACACGAGTCCGTCGCTGTGATAAGGGTACGCCGACGCCGAAAATGGGGGGGAGACGGGTCCGTAGCTGTGATAAGGGTACGATGGGGCCCAAAGTGGGGGGAGACGGGTCCGTAGCTGTGATAAGGGTACGATGGGGCCCAAAGTGGGGGGAGACGGGTCCGTAGCTGTGATAAGGGCACGATGGGGCCCAAAGTGGGGGGGGAGACGGGTCCATCGTTGTGATAAGGGTACGCCGGCGTCCAAAAGTGGGTATAAGCCTGCGAACGGGCAACAGGTGGAGGACAGGTGTGCCGGCGCAAAGTAGCGAAAAATTGCTCTCAATCAGGTCTATCTTTGTTCTAATTGCCCTCTGGCACCATCTGACCTCTGCAGTGAGAAAATACTAAACGCCCTGTCTAAGCATTGACTATTATACCACCCATACCATAATATTCTGCTCACATTACCTCCCCTCCTGCGTATCCTACCTTCATTTATGTCTGTACGCACCGCTCCCCTCCTCTTTTATATGTTCAAGCTGATTGTGATCAGTGGATCACTCGCAACAAAAAAAGAATGATAAACCATTTCCCGTGTTCATTCCAAGTTGAATCGGTTACATATAGCTACAATAAGCTAATTCACTTGAAAGAATGATGAAATTGCTCTAAAAGACTCTTTGACCGGTTTTTATGGGGAGGGCATTCAGGGGAAACGGAACAAAAATTGGCATGATCACAATTCTACTAGGATGGATGCGGGGTAAACTCATATGAGTGAAGCGAGCATAGGGAAAAGTCTGGAAGTCCGGCGTCAGCCGGACGGCCAGACTGGTCTTCAATACAGGGATGCTAAAAGTGCCCCGCACTGCAGTATTTTTGCCAAGATCAATGAAGTTCTTACATTTTTGAAGGCAGCGGCCAGATGAGGTGGAGGGCGATGTGATTTTACTTCTTATTTTATTTACATTCCGCAAAACAACTTATGGCCCACGCAAAGGATCAGGTGTTGAACAGTAATCTTGGCTACTGTGCCCCCACAGGCAAGATACAGCGTCTTATTCCCTTGCGGCATAAGGGATTTTGGGTCAAATGCGGCAAAATCACCCAAATGAAAACCCATGAAACATGTTTGTGACCCTGCGGTTACAACATTTGGCAGGAAAGGGTGTTTAGAGAAGAAATTTTGAAGTAGATTCGCAGAAAATCACTGCCATCTGCGGAGCGACCTCGGTATTTTGGTATTATAGTATACTCCTTAGATTTCTATGGCTAATGCAGGCTTGGTGCGAAAGGGAACACATTGTGCTATTCGGTTGTGCTCACGCATAGGGAGGGACAGTAGAGGGCCTTTTTCCGTGTCAAACTCACCTTCACCTTTAAAAATTTAATAGTCGGCACACTGAAGAATGGAGACCGCACAGCTGTTTACCAAAGTTATGAAGAAACATACCTCTCGAGAAACATCCGCCCCCAAAACTAAGTGAAATCGGAAGAAGGCGTTTTTCTCTATACAGATTCTGAATCTCCTCGATCCAATGAGACACCAAAACGTTGTTTCCGAAGATAATCTGTTAAAAGTTAGTGCAATTGACGATGTAACGAATACACCAAACTGATTCTACCTTGACTTGACACAATAAGAGAGGAGGAATGATGTCACGAATGAAAGCTCCGCTATAGGCCTTATCGCGTATCCATCGATGCGTTTTCAACGCACGAACGTCTTCTCGTCCAGTTTGAAGATTGAAGTCAATGTGTAGGTCGTAGAGTTTAGACTAAAACTATCGATGCGATCTAAGAACGAAGTGTCGAAAAGCATTTGACAAAAAAGCACCTTTCTTCGCTCCAGTGAAGTGAGGTTTTCCAATATGAGATTTCTCAATTTGGAACAAGCTTGTGCCATAGAAAACACACTTCGACCTGGAATGACGAGACTACGTTGGTTTGCCAGTCTCTATACTCCATATTGACTATAGCTTGACGGCGCGGGGCTGAATTGTGAACGGGTCATTATCGAGAGGCACCCGGCCTGATTAGCTCCAGCAGCAGTGTAGGAGCTTACGGCCAGCCGCATAACGCGTGCAAAGAGAACAGTTATCGGCTCTATTTTACCACAGATTTTGCAGTGCAGTGTAAAATCACATGCGCCAAAATGGGAGGAGCTTAGAGCAGATGGAGCGCAGTTCTTACTTATTAAAGTCCCAGTCCATGGCAGTATCGACAGACTGGCAGCAGCAAACTGCTGCCTAAGGACCCGGAGCTGCAACAACCCGATGATGCTGCCATACGCGAAGCAACGTTGCATGATAAGTCACTGACATGAGCCCTGCATCTTCAAGGGTAGCGCTGATTAGGCCGGGTGATTGTTGGCCATTTCTCCCAACTCGGCCACCACTTAGGTGTTTGAAGACCACATTTAACGGATCTGAGTTCAGGCGAGTGTTCTCCAAAAATGTTTGCGACTAATGTTTTCTTTTCTTGCATTTTGTGTTGCCGTAGTGGAACACTGCATCGATCTCTCTGTTATAGCGGTATCAAACAACAGAGCGGTTGCCAGCTAAACCATCAAAATCCAGCCGCCACGTGCACGTGCCTTCGAGTCCGCACCTCCACCAATAGAATTTATCGACAGTACTGTTCAAAAATGCGGACACTTAAGAGGGACGTCGAACTATGTCGCAAAAAACAAAGAAATAATTCGTTGAAACGAAAAAAAACAATAGAAACCCACCATCTAACAATCGAATAACATTCAAAAGCGAAGTGTCATCGAGATCGAGCAGCTTTTTCGAACTGTGGCGTGATATGCGTGAGAAACCTAGGGTAGAACGAATCGTGTAGTGAGGGACGACCGAAGAGAGATGTGCGCCTAGTTCTAACATTAGGCTGCAGTCTCTGAAACTTTGATTTCATTGGAATCAAAAACATCGGCACCATAGGGACCCCGGAATAGTCAAGAATTTTTTTCGCCTAGTGAATCACATTGCACAGCAGGGTTATTCCAGATGCTGGAGGTGGATGGCGTACCAATTTCGCACTGCAACCACATTTTATAGGGATGCGGTAGACATTCAGAGAACTCTAAACGGCCAGGTGGGTACGGACTAGTTCCTATCAACTTTGTACCGCAACCTAGCTTTTGTAGGGCTAATGTGGAACCACTTTAGGAAAATGAGAGAAATAGTCGATTTGGGCAACAAAACGGCACTATCATGCAAAGTGATGTTGGTAGGTTGATGGTCAGTGTTTGATATGACCTCTCTGTGCCGAACTTGAGAGGGTTCACTGAGATTCTTTACCTAATGCATCCCTACCTGAACCCTATGAAAATGTGATTGCGGTACAAAGTAGATTCGAAAATTGTTCAGCACCCGGAATAATGCTACTATGGAATGCTTCAGCAGAAAAGAAACTTGAAAATTTCGAAGCCCGGAAGTGCAACAGCGCCAAATTCATTCCTCCACTTCAGCGAAGGAAAATTACACAGCCAATTGAAATAGCAACATTAAAACAGTTGAAAAAAAAAACAAGTTATGAGTGGTTCCCATCAGGAAAAAAGAAAACTTACGCAGTCGTAAATGTCTTCCGGAGGTATTCCCGCTGTTGTTCGATACCTTCAGCGAATTTTCGTTTGGACAACTGTGCCAGAGCTCTTTTCCACTTAAATGTAGTCTTCTTCAGCTCAAAAAGTACGGTATTCACGAGAAGTGCCAGACGTGGGACAACCAAAGGGGCAAACTCTGAATTGATAAGGCTAGTGTAGAGAACCAATACTAGAAAATGTGAAGTTAGTGCTAAGCCTTAAACATTTTTTCTCACAGTCTTTATGAAAAGGTAGTCCTTAGCAAGAAAGATAATGTGAGGAGTAGCTCACCGGCAACACTGAATTTGATACCTAGCGATACGGGCGTGCGTAGCGCAGTGGTAAGAGTCGATGGTTAGACCCCGCCAGTGGCCAACCAAGCCATCCCTTCCCGGGGTCGGTGAATTGGTACCAGAGGAGTCTGGGAGGATGAAACACTGACTTGGTTCGTCAGATGCCCCCTACCCCCACCCCCGCAAGTCACTGTATAGGGAACATACGCATTTAACGAATCTACGATACTCAGATGACGTCGAATGCGTGGCGCATCCCACATGACCGGATTGATCAAAGCCGACCGCTTTATCCTTTATCCTTTACCGATCGATTTCGACCAGGTCACTCCTGCCGAAGGTGCTGTGCCACTGGCTCCTTCCACACGTTCCTTACCCTTGAAATTTATACAATGGCGGTGAGTCATCCTTACGTTGCAGATTACAGCTCGTCTGCTGCGTCGCTCCACCACCTATAGCTATGCATAGATAGTATACTTTGGACCGAATAAAATTCGAATAATTTTGTTTCTTTAATAACAATCTAGGAAACAATTCGAGCATCTAGAAATTCGAGAATGAGGAGGCCCTAGTGCTCTTCTTCTCATTCGTACAACGCTGTATTGGTCTCCCATGTTGGGACATTCGAATTTTCGATTTATTCGAAATCGAATATTTTTGCTTTCGAATATCGAATATTTCGAATAAATGAAAATTCTAACGTTCTAACATTAGAGACCACTGTGGTGCTATACGAAAGAGAAGAAGTGCTTTGGGGCTTTCTCATTCTCAAATATCTTGAAGTTTAATTTGTTTCCTGAGATGTTATCAAAGTTATAAAAATTATTCGATTTTTATTCGGTCCAAAGTATAATAGATAGAGTGGCACTGAACGGCAGACGGGCGGCATTCTGCAACGCAAGGATGATTGGCCACCACTGTAGATTAGAGAACAAACTGATCATAAGAAAATTTTTACCTGGTGCGTACTTATGCCCCACGTGCGAATACGATGGATGATACGCACTCCTGACTTAGCTTGAATAATGGTGTGATACACATGCTTACGGTTTCGTGCCTATTCTCGGCGACCGCAGTCGATGCTCGCTCATGCAGCATTCAAGTAAAGCGGTTTTCACGGGGAATCCTCCTCAAATGAATGTTCGCATCTGTTTCGAATTCCCTCATAGGATCGAAACTCTAACAACGAACACAAGAGCAGAGCTACAGTGGGCGTCAATGGCGTTGATTCCTCTGCAGCCCCGGAAAGCACTCGGCGCGACCGCGCCGCTCGAGCTGGAATCCCCCCCCCCCCAGGACAACAAACATCTGGGGTGTTTCTGAGAGTTCGTTATTTTTCTTATTAGGTGAGATCAAACAAGATGAAAAAATATCAAGAAAACCCAGATTCGCCACTGCAGCGACGATTCCATCGTGAGCGGCGCGGTCGTGGATGGGTCACCGCTATCGGCACTCACTGTACAATCGCTCTCCATCATCCTTGCATCATGCAGCACCACCATTCTACTGCGCCGCGACACACCACCTAGGATTCATAGATGGTACGCCACAGCTCAGCAGATGTTATGCAAGGACGATTGAGAGCAACTGTAGATCATTTGCAGATCTCGTGGAACACACACTCGAGATATTAATTTTTACTTATGTGCCACCACAGGTTGTTATGAACACGTTTTATTTTGACCTGACGTTTCGACCTCACGTCGTCTTCAGAGGCCTGAAAGTGGCGCAAGGTGATGTTATTTTACGAGCTACCCCACCAAACTCTTCCTCTTCCAGTGCATTCAACTCGTTTTAGCAGGAGCACTGTGAGATCCTAGTAGAAGATGGGACTTACAGGGGTATCAAAAAGTTTCCGACTTAGACCACTTACAGTACCGCTACTGCAATGAAATTTTAAACCAAATAAATATGGACCTCTCGAACGTCAAACCACTTTTCATCTTGCCATTCTATTAAACTTTACCAATTTTAAAAGGGGTTTTGTCGCATGAGAACAAACACCAGACCTAAGCTTTATTTCGTAATCGTTCTCGTTCCGCCGAAGCACCGTTTCGAATTTTAGGATAGATTCTGATAGCCAGGCCCTGAGCTCTGCTTATGAACTAGCGGAATTAGCAAAGTGCTTCCACATTCTCAGAAATAGATACAGTCTCGTGAAAATGAATGTTCCGTTGGAGAGTTTGAATTTCATGGTCGAGTTTCTGCAGTAATTTTTCTTGATTGTTTTGAGAATGCGCTGGAACAAGGTAACATTGAATATACCTGCTTCCTTAGGGTTCACAGAAATGTGGTCATGTGGCACGAAATTTTCTCTTTCTCATGGAACGTTTGGTGAAACGTCTCCATCTCCAAGTTTCGTGTTCAATCGCACTGATCTCGGACATGTGCCTGTCTCGATCCATTACCGCATGCTTAGGAGTTCAAATCTTAGCACTGAATTCGCTATTCATTACCGGTCAAGAAGCACTGTGAAGTACCGTTCCTGCTTTTTTCGAAACGACCAAAAATCTTTTTCGAAAGTTCAATGGAATTTTCCTGTTGAGCGCCGAGAAGGTTTTGGAGCCTCAATTTTCTTCGAAGCTTCCAATTGTTGGATTACTGCCCAGGGAATTTCCAAAGATAGTCCTAGATAGCTCAAGTCCTTCCACAATTTCTGACGTCAAAATATGTCTGCACTGTCCAGCACCTTTCTACACAGCTGCAACAATTTGCCCTCATCTTGACACTGTTCGTTGACCAGAGGGTGCTCCATTACTGATCGATCCTGGCACCCTCAAAAACTCCGTATTCCAGAATTCTAAATGGGAATGCTAGAAGACTTCCTCCTCGTTTACAATTGAGAGTGGGATTTAGATTTTGTCCAGTAGAACTTGTTTACAGAACAAAAAGTCAACAGTATTGTTTCGCATGATTCACATTTTTTGGGAGGTACCCGTAGTTTGGATTGAACAAAACGTTCTGGTTTCCAGACGGGCCAACGAAATCTCATGAAATCTTGCAATCTAACATTAAAGGCTTCCTCCTACACGATCACCTCAAAATTGCACGGAAATATGGAACAGACACGCGGAGGCCGGAAACTTTTTGATACGCCTATACCACGTGTTCCACGAATCTAGCGGAGATGGTCTTCCGCTCCAGCAAGAACACAATAGATACCGCTACTAGCGAGCGAACGAGAACCACTCAGCTCTACTGATGTTACTGTTGAACTTAAGTAGTCTTTGTAATCTTATAGCTCGCACAATGATAGAAAGGGCATCAGATCACTGGTAATCGCTAAATGCTCATTTCTGCTATTCATTCTGGGGTTCCGTTTGCACATCCAGAACGCTTCTAGGGTCTTTCTAGCAGATGTTTGCGCTTCTAGGGCCAGGGGTAGTGCATTTTACGTTGAAATCAGCTCCGCCATGATCTTCTTTTCTATGTTTATATTATAGAATTTTTTTATTTTATTTTATAGAAAAGAAGATCATGGCGGAGCTGATTTCAACGTAAAATGCACTACCCCTGGCCCTAGAAGCGCAAACATCTGCTAGAAAGACCCTAGAAGCGTTCTGGATCTGCAAACGGAACCCCTCAGACATTCGTGGGGGTGATGGGCAGGTAGGACCCCCATCGCCCCGCCCACTTTTTGAGTTGAGGGAGCGTATCTGGACGTCCAAGGAGAGCAGTGCTGCCTATAACCCCGGTCATCCCCCCATCCGCCGGAACCCAATAATGCGCTCGGGGGACACCTGCGAGGGCACGTGGGGGAACGTCTTTCGATTGTCGGGGGTAGGTGCCCCGCGATTTTGGGTCCACCGCCAGGTACAACTGGGGGTGGACCCATTTCCACCTGCATTCCACCCCCACGAATGTCTGAGNTAAAATGCACTATCCTGGCCCTAGAAGCGCAAACATCTGCTAGAAAGACCCTAGAAGCGTTCTGGATCTGCAAACGGAGCCCCAGAATGAATAGCAGAAATGAGCATTTAGCGATTACCAGTGATCTGATGCCTTTTCTATCATTGTGCGAGCTATAAGATTACAAAGACTACTTAAGCTCAACAGTAACATCAGTAGAGCTGAGTGGTTCTCGTTCGCTCGCTAGTAGCGGTATCTATTGTGTTCTTGCTGGAGCGGAAGACCTTCTCCGCTAGATTCGTGGAACACGTGGTAAGTCCCATCTTCTACTGGGATCTCACAGTGCTCCAGCTAAAACGAGTTGAATGCACTGGGAGAGGAAGAGTTTGGTGGGGTAGCTCGTAAAATAACATCACCTTGCGCCACTTTCAGGCCTCTGAAGACGACGTGAGGTCGAAACGTCAGGCCAAAATAAAACGTGTTCATAACAACCTGTGAGGCACATAAGTAAAAATTAATATTACAAGCAAATCATGCCCAGGTTTTACGAAGAAAGGACATGGAATCTACACACTCGAGAGTTAAACAGCAGCTACAAGCAGTAGCATACGGAAAACTTGACTTGATAAAGCCAATTCATAGAAAAATTTGTGCGTTTGACGTGCGTGCGCCTACATATATGATGAAGGATAGGCCCGGACACAGCTCAAATGGACGCGTTTTCGGTACTCCGCGAATGGATGCGTGTGTGAGATTCGGACTTACGCACGAACCTAGTATAAATTGTCCTACATGATGATGTTTCACGCATACAGTGGGCGTCGATGGCGGTGAACCGTTGGCGGCCTCGAAAAGCACGCGGCGCGACCGAGCCGCTCACGATGGAGTCGTCGCCGCGAGGGCGAATCTGGGTTTTATTGATAGTTGTTCATCACATTTGATGGTAGCTAATAAGAAAGCTAACTAACTGTCAAGAAAACCTCATAGTTTGTTGTCCCGGAGAGGACTCCTGCTCCAGCGGCGCGCTTGCGCCGCGTGCTTTTCGAAGACGCAAATGGGTCACCGCCAATGACGCCCATTGTACCTTCGTTATGATGATAAAGCAAAAGAAACTCCAGTGACCAAAGCCAGCATGTGCGCACCTCACCACTCGGTTGGACACGTTTGAACAGGAAGCAGGAGGTCGGACCAAACTGACAAGGGAAGGATACTTCATCAGTATCGTCTTTCGTGGCGAGGTGCATATTGCCTTACGCAGCTCGCGACGCTAATTTCGAATCTGTTTTTATCTGTTCCTAAATTTGTCTCTGACCCGTTTTCCCATGTCAGGAACGCTTACGTAGGGAGCACAAAGGCGACGTGTCAAGTGAGCCGTGGCGCAATGGTAAGTTTCCCGGTCTTCAGGATCAACATCGCGAGTTCGATCCCTGTCATATCCTGTTGTTTTGCATTTTCCTTCCATCTACTGTTTTCCTCTGAAAATCCGTTCTATGCAGTGTTATAAGGCTTTCCACCTACAAATTGATCTTTTGCAAGTTTGAAGACATCTGGAAGGATTCTCACTACACCAATCTTGGGAACAGTGATACTGCTGATTTGACCAAGTGTACGATGACTAATAAACTCCAATCATTCATGCGTTTTGTTGTGTGCTTTATGTTTTGGCAGGAATTTGTGGGCATTAACGACTGTAACGAAATCTTTTTCATTCACTGCTCACACTAAGAGAAGCTATTTTGTTTCGAGCATTTTGTTTTATTCTACCAGAAATGCGTATGAACTACTGAAGTTTGATCTTCGTACACTTGGCAAAACTAGCTATGTCACTGTTTCCATAATAGGTGTACTGAGAATCCTTCTAAATGGTTCCAAACTTGCAAAAAAAAAATCAATATATTTGTGGGAAGCCTTATAAAACTGCATAGGGTGGATTTTCAGAGGAAAACAGTAGGTGGAAGAAAAATGCAAAACAGCAGATTGTGAGAGGAACTGAACTCGCGATCTTCACCCTGAAGGGCGAGAAACCCATCACTGCGCCACGACTAACCGGGCATCTCTGTCCTTGTGCGCCCTACGTAAGCGTTCCTGAAATAGGAAAACGGGTATAGCTTCTCACAGAGATAAATTTAGGAGCAGATAAACAGATTTGAAATCAGCGTCGCAAATTGCACTGGGCAATATACATCTCGCTACGAAAGGCCATACTGACCTAGTATCCTTCCTTTGTGAGAACGATGATAATGATGGAATATGTGGGCACTCAGACAATCAAAGTTAGACGTTACACGTAGCGAGTCCCGAGTCCAGTGCTTACGAGTTGTCACTATCTAATGTTGCAAGTGTTAACATCATAAGCCTTGTTCATGCTTGCCGCGCGGAAAAGTTGACGCGTTGACAAACAATACAAGATAGAGAGGGAAAATAGAATTCATGGAAGGGAGCGATAACTCCTGATTTTGCCGTCGCGACAAACTCGCAGACAAACAAATACGTTCGCATTATCGCCGCATCGAGACAACGCGAGTAACGCCATCCACACATCTAATTGTAGCTTACACTAAGTGGTGAAGACAGCCTCCTGTGCACAGTGTCGCAAGATAACATACTAACCAGCTTTAGAGGCGGAACAGCAGTTTATCGAAGCGAAATCCACAAAAGTCGAAAAATAACACCTCCGACTGTTCGGACAAACCACAAGTATAAAAAGTTACGTACGAATGAACGAAGGTAATTCGGCACAGGTCCATGTCAACGAGTTATCAGTAAACTAATAAAGTTCATTAGTATCACCTACAGTGTACCCGAAAGGACGGGGCAGGTAAAGGGCAATTTATACTGGATGCGTGCGACTGATGCACGTGCGTCTATACGATGAAGAATAGGGGCCAGCCGCATCGCAGTCGCAACTTAGTCCCACGCGTTTAAAAGCAGCATTCGCGGAAATCCTTGCGTTGGTGATTTTCCCGGATTCAGGGGTTTTCGGGGACGGTAAACTCATAGGCAGGGATAAAACTGCGTGAAAGAAGCGAGAAATGCAAGAAATGCGCTCTTTATCGTGTGTCGAAGGCGCGGACGAGTGCTCCGCCGTGGGGTGTGCGTGCGTCCCGCCACGAAACCCTGTGAATGTTACGCATTGCACGCGTTCACTGCGCCAGACAACCACGGCGATAGCGTTAACTGGCGCGTCGGGCCGTTGAAAGGCCAGCGTGGCCGCGACAGCGATTCTTGTTTCTCTGCAGGTAGGTCATCATTCATCGTGTTTTTCTCACATTTGTGATGTGCTCCTCTCTATTTTACCACCCACACCCCAGCTCCTAGTCGAGGATTTCAGCTGGTGCTGCCTTTAAGGCCTCGGGACAGCCGCGCTTTCTCTTCATTGAGAATTTCATGCGGTGTTGACCGGTCTTCATAGAAAATCTTTCGCAAATGGATGTGTACGTCTGATAAGTCACATCTGATATAACTGCCCTTAACGCGGGCAGGGATCCAGATGCGCGAGGGTGCGGCTTTGACTGTTTGAATAAAACTTATGAAAAAGTCACCGAATGTAAAGGTTATTGGTTTTGAAGGTGGTATAGTAGAAAGGACGGTAAATACTAGGTTGTCGCGAAAGTTTCCCTCCACTTACTTTCTTGTATTGCCAAATTTTCCAGGATTCTTCTGGAACCTACTATCCAAAACATTTATATATGTCAGTCAATAGCCTACCCATACCAAATTTCTCCTACCCTTCCGCTGCGATTATAAGCAAAAAAAATTGTCGTTGATTACAAACAGGTTTTCCTGCTTTTCCTTTTAAAGCTCAGGAAACACAGCAGCGCAAGCGATGCTGCAACAAACATATGTTATACGACAGATCTTTTCTCTACCTCTTAGTATACGGTGAAAATCGGTAAAGATTTGGATACACAGGTTCAAAGACGGCGGCTTGGATTTGAGACAAATGACGGTCTGGCTTTCTTTCTTTCTGTCTTTGTTACGCTGCCATGCTGAGCGGTCGACCATCCCTCCACCAGCTTTGACGTGATGCTACCCGAGTGGAGAGAAGACTCCGACCCAACACGCCGTCGGCTGGCGCGGGTCGTACGCCCACATATTCGGCAGTTCGCCTTTATCTACAAGTGCGAAAGAAGAAGGAAGCTTGCGACATGATGATGGAGACCGACGACTGGAGGTAACACTGCTACTACCGAACTCTACGCAAATGCAGATCGATGATAATCGTTCCGTTGCGATATAGAGGTATAATCATGACTTATAATCATGACGGTCTGGCTAGTAGGATGAAATGGAGGACGAGCCCCTCCCGGAGCTGACTGGAGAGAATCCGTGGCTGATACCCACGAGCTGGTAGAGGGACCCCAGGAATATCACGGCACAATAGCTTTTATCTACATTGCTTCAGAAAGACAAGTAAATATGGCGCATGTATACATCGTGATCTGAGCCGCTATCAGCTTCATGGGTGTAGGGAGCGTGCCACAATTTTTGGAGCCTTCGTCATATTTTCGCTTGGTTCCGCAACTTCGCCGCCAGTGGCGAGAAGTGGGCCCATTATGTCAATAAGGTGGGAAAATGTGGCTGGATCGGACGCCGGTAACTTTGGATTCCACCGGTACAACGAGACCTACCTTCTCAGTTCGGTGGAATTGTAAAAGGACCACTCGTCGGCCCCATCGTTTCAGAAGGACTGTGGAGCCGTATACATACCTCGTTCCAACATCTCCCCAAATCGTCGGCGGGCCTTTCAGCTTAACTTCCTGCATGAAGACTATGTCGGGAGTGGGGAGCGGAAAGTTTCCAACTCCTGCTCACAGTTCCTAATACGGCCTACAAGGGGTTAGGCTGGGAGGACCCGCTGTCAACTTGCAAGCAGTTGGGAGGCATGCATACGGCTCTTAATTAAAAGCGTAGTCTCAGAGTCTGAGGCATTGACAGCTTCTGGATCAGTTCGACGCGCCGATGCCAGCGAACTACAGTCCGGTGACTTAGAGAGTGCGTTTATGACTTTGGCTGTAATTACGGCTACGGCTCAGTGTCCGCGGGCTGGTGAGCTGGTTCGATCGATGAGGAAACGCCGCTTAGTGCGTTTTCACTAAGCCACAGTTGGAAAACATCAAATGGAAAGAATCACACCATATCCATACTGAAACTGAAGACTAAAATGTGAAAATTAGGTCGAACCAGCCGATCAGGGGGCCGACACTATGCCGCGGCCGGCCGCAATTTTAGACCAAGTCGCAGGGACATTATCTAAAGCTGCATGCGTACTGCACCGGAGTCCGAATCCGCGTTTAACACATTCGCAACAATGAGTTCAACCGGTTGACACCCATTATGCGATACATGTGACCGCGTGCTCAACCGGTCGAGCACAAATGCGTGCCTTAGGGACCGCCCGTGTCCCGCGCGGCGCACCATGCGAAGGGTGTAAGGTCGCGAATGTGTTAAAGGCAGCACCCGCGCAAATCCTCGACTCGGAGCTGATGTGCGGGTGGTGGAGTACAGACTCTACACATCATAAATGTGAAACGAACACAAACAATAATGGCTTACCTGCAGAGAAAATCTAACTGACGTCGTGAACCCGCCTGGCCGTGTTCACGCCTGTACGAGTTTTCCGCGGCTCGAAGCGCCAGCTAGAGCTATTGCGGCGCATGGTGTAGAGCAGAATATGTAGTGTGGTGTATGAAATACACACCATCCACAGGATTTCGTGGCGTTACGCGCGCATACCTTCAGCGGAAAACTCGTCCGCGCTGTGGACGCATGGAAAACGGCGCCTTCATTTCCCGTCTTCCGGCGTGTTTTACGCTGTTTTATCATTGCCTGTGAGTTCACCGTCCCTGATAACCTCTAAATTCAGCGAAATCTCGAACATGAAAATTTCCGCGGGTGCTGCCTTTAATGTATTTAACGAACGCATGTTACCATGTCAAACGAAACACAGTAACTGTTACAGCTCATCTGCGATGAGACGCCGGTCATCTCCCAAAATCGTTGAAAGTTCTTGCGTTTTGAGACATAACATTCAAGTGTTCCTTTGTTCGTGGCTGCTCACACACATTCTATTTCTGTACTGAACCCCGGGAACAATTGTGATTTCTGAGATGAGACTCTGCCTTTAAAAGCTTGAAAGTAAAGTAGAGAAATTACGATAAGTATGAAGTCATTCACGAGAAACTTACTTGGCTGCCAGTCCGGTGGCTCGACAACGTTCCGCGCCTCCATATATCATTTAGACATCGGCAGTTAGCACCTAAATGCTTCTGTGTTGAGTACATACGTAACTAATCTAGATCTTACCAATGCTCCGGTAAATCACGATTCATGAATATGTGAGCGAAGATGAATTACATGCATACATACATAAAAGCAATACACATAATAGATGTGGAACAGGCCCCGCCCCCCACCAGACGTGAAATGAAATACAATTTTCGCAGGTACAGAAGACACAATGTCTCAGTTCGGATCATTGTGGAGCGGAACTGTTTGTTACTCCAGCCACTCCAAGTGCACTTGTAGTCACTGTCACTATCATCCAGAGACTTGGTTCTTTTGTTGAAACCGCGTCGGAGTCAGTCGCTAATAGTCTCTTGTAACCTGTGCGAACAGGTGGCCAGGAATGTGTGAGATCGCTGACAGTGAGTCTCGTGCATGTATTCTCGTTGTCACCACGATTCAAACGTCTGCAATCGCCACGCAAACAAATCGCAGGGCCGCTTCGTGGCGCCATGGCTGGCGAAATGGGATGTGGCCGCCACGCAGCAGCCTTGCGACTGGGTTGCGTTGTGGTTGCGGGCGATTTCTGCGACTGCAGACGTTTGGAACGTGAAGACCACGAGGATAATAATCATGTGCGTTCGCAAACCTTTATAGCGGGACGCTGAGGAAGTGCAGTCCTAGAAATTTGCACGATTCGGAACAGATTATACATACAGTGTGGTAATTCGGGGTGGCTGGCGAGCGCACCGCATACCATGATGCGTCTCAGACATTCATGGGGGTGGAATACAGGTGGAAATGGGTCCACCCCCAGTTGTACCTGGGGGTGGACCCAGAATCGTGGGGCACCTACCCCCGACAATTGAAAGACGTTCCCCCACGTGCCCTCGCAGCTGTCCCCCGAGCGCTTTATTGGGTTCCGGCGGATGTGGGGATGACCGGGGTTATGCACAGCACGCTCTGCTTTTCTTGGGCATCCAGATACAGTGTATCCGAAACGACGAGTCCGCCCAAGCGGTCCACGTCACTGCCGGATCATTGGTTGATATCAGAAAGACAACGATGAAACGTGATACGCAGATTAGATATGGTGACGTGGATTGCTGGCAGGCGTGGCCGCCTCGACCGCTTGGGCGGACCCGCCGTTTCGGATAGACGGTACGCTCCTCCAAGTCAAAAAGTGGGCGGAGCGATTGGGGTCCTACCTGCCCATCGCCCCCGCGAATGTCTGAGTTCGCTGAATTTGAGACTCATGTCGTTGAGACTCGGATTGCTAAAATGGGCGGGGTTGCGGTATCATTGCAGTTGCTATTCGGCTGCTATTCGGTCGCTATGGGTTTGATATTCACTTTTTCTGTAGGGGGCCTAACAGCAACACAACAGCGACCGTATAGCAGCCGAACAGCAAGTGGAATGACACTCCAACCCCGCCCATTTTAGCAACCCGAGCCTCAATAACATGAGGCTTCAATTCGGCGAATGTCTGAGGTGGTGTACTGCTGGCAGCGCTCGATCATCGGACACGTTGTCGTGGTCACCGCGATCCCAACGTCTACGGCTGCAGACAACGGAGACGGCGCCACGCCGCCGCCGTGCAACACCGCCGCGAGGCTGCTGCGTGGCGCCTGTTTATCGATCGGTTTCTTCTTTCAGGCCGCGTTTTCGGTCTTTTTGTTCATTCAACTAGTATTTTCACGTTTGCCACCCACTTTTTTGAGTTTTCCTCCAATGCGGTCGAGGTGGGATTTCCGATCCTCTTATCCGATCTTATCTTGAACTGTTTGAGGTTGTTCAAGCCTTTCTTAGGGTCTGTTCCGCAATAAGGTATTTTATGGGCTCCCAGGAATAGGAGTGCGGGCACTTAGTTACCCGTAGCACAACACAACCTGCCACAACGAATTCAAAGAAATGGGTGGCAAACGTGAAAATTCAAGCTGAAATAAACAAAAAAGCCGAAAACGCGGCATGGAAGGAGGAACCGATTGATAAGCCGGCGTCACGCAGCAGCCTCGCGGCGGTGTTGCAAAGCGGCGGCATGGCGCCGTCTCCGGCTGTCTGCCTTAGCTGACGTTTGGATCGCGGTGACCACGAGAATACCACTCGCGCGTGGCAGCCCCCGGTCGAACAGTGTATAGAAAACAGCTGTTCCTAGGCCAGAGTTCGGCACAAATATAGCTCGAGCAGAAAAAAATTACGAAGTCCCCTTCGCCTTTGCGAAAAACCTACGAAGCCTCCACAGTGCTCTGTAAACCATAGGTGAAATTTCCTGAGCATGGTGCTCAACCCACCTTCACTTTATCCGAGCCAAAGGAGCCAGGGAGGGACCCTTACTTTGGGAGAGGGGCGTCGGAGATGGGTGGGGGAGGGGGAGGGGGACGAAGCCGAAAAAAAAGAAAAACATAGTGTGCAATTTCACATCCTTCCATTTTTTGAAACCTATTTTCAGGAAAAATAGGACGCGTTCTGCGGATTGCCGATATGTGTTGTAATCAATAGCGACAACAAACTTAGAAAATGTGTGGAGGCTTGGAGCAAGTGCTCTACGAAGCTCAATATTGGCGTCGGAAAATGAGGTGCATGGAAGGGTTGGGTCCGCGCCGCGTACTCTGGCGCGCGCGGTATTGAACTTCTCTCAAACACGACGTGGATTGGTGACAGAGAAAGGTTTTTTTCTATGAAAACGTATACAACATTCCTATATTCGGTCGCTCCTCCACCTCGCCATTTTTTTCCAAACATCCGGAATTGTGAACTTTCGATCGATATCTTTGGCCTCAGGGATTTTAGGGATCCACAAGAGGTGAGCCGATGATCGGCTAGCGTAGGCGAGAGGAGGCAGAGTACTACATGAATATAGTCACAACTGGTGGCGAAGAGAAAAAAAGCAGAAAAAAATAATATACTGCTATCCCGGAGCCTCATGTAACACAATAGTTAACTTCTGATGGTTTTTGACGACTCCCGTATGATATATTTATTGGTTAACTTTCGGTGTACTAACACCTTCTTCGGACCTACGACATATCTCTAACATTCATTCTACATCAATCATCAATCACATCAATCAAAAATGTAAACTAAGCAAGCCGGAAATACAATAACGCGACAGAACAATAATGTCCTTCCTAAGCGAATGAGAGCAACCAGAGCTGCGACATGATATATGATGAGGTCACAATCGGTACCCTTATTTGATAAGTCTCAGAGCGTCCATGAGCTCATCTCTGTTGTTTACTTCTGGGGACTGTCGCTTTATCTCCAAGGCCTCTAGTACTTTCCTTTCTAGTGGGGCCTCCAGTGAGCAGTGTAGCACAGTAGCTTTGATCGCTGGCGGATGTTCGCATGTGTGGCACAGGGTGCGGTGCCATGAAAAACTATTGTTTGGGTAGGAGGAAGGGTTGCGTAACGCTCTCAGGTGTTCATCTTAACGTTTGTAGAGAGATCGCGAGGTCTCTCCTATATATTTCTGTCCGCAGCCCTAGCCCTCGCATCTCACTAAGTACACAGTTCCTCGCAATTGACAGATTTACTTTTCTCTGAAGTAAGTACATTTCTTTCGACCACATTTATCCTCATACATCCTTGAAGATGTCAGCAGGCCTTTCAAGTTTGGCGTTTGATGCCTTCACGACTCGATTGACGTCCCTCGCGATGCGCTCGTTTACAAGGTAGTACCAGTGGTATACCTCCCGTCACAGAATAAGGGCGCCATGAGCTAGGTTTGGATGTCGTGTAGCCATTGTCTTCCAATATTTGCCGTATGTTTTCTTCCATTTCCGGCGAAACTTGATTGCAGGTCTTCTCTTTCGTAATGATGAGATTTTGGACCACGTTAGCTTTCATATAGAGCGGATGTGCACTACGAGAGTGTAATATTATGTTTTTGAAGAAAGGTTTCTTGTACCACAGGAATTCCTTGGTACCGTCGCAGATCCTGACCTTTGTATTCAGATATGGAAGGAAGCCACTGTCGTCCGGTGACTCCACCGTGAAATGTATGTTCGGATCACACGAGTTGAGGTTGTTGAGCATCGTGTGCAAGTCTGAAGCGGTGGCACCGATGACGAACACTCATCTATATAACGTTTATAGAATAAAATCCCTGTGATCAGTGTCCTTACAGTTCGACATATGCAGAAGACCACATTTTAACTTTTTTTCGCTGTAACCAAATGAATGCGGCACTTTTGTTATTCACTGAAACGAGCAGCCTCTTTTAGGGCTAACCGCTTTAATACAATTGGAAATAATTGATTCTGAGGAGAATTGTTTGATGAAAATTCTTTGAACCCTAAATTTTGGGTACATTTAGGGTTCAGAAAATTCTGGAGCATTATCTCCTCTCAAAATCAATTGACTCCACTTTCCTTTCGCAGTTGGAGGAAGAGTAGTATCTGTAATCCTGTTACAATGTTTGAGCAGGATTAGTTCAGTACCAATGGTGCTGCGGGTACTGCTAGGTACTTTTTCAGCTGTAGCTCCTACCAAAATCAATTAAATCCGATTTTCTTTCGGATTTCGATGGTACATAGGCAATTGCAGCTAAATTCTTGTTCCCCGTAAGATCCGCGCAGAAGTGGTCCTTTTACAAGCGCTGACAGTGCTGTTGGCAGAATTTTTTGCATAATAACCCCAAAAGCTCTCGCCAAAATCAATTAATTCCAATTTCTTCTGACACTTGGAGGAGGAGTAGCATGTTTATTCTTGTCACAAAGTTTGAGCAGGATTCGTTCAGTACCAACGATGCTGTGGCTACTGCTTGGTGTTTTTCAACTGAAATTTCTAAAACAAATTTAAATTCCATTCTTATTTCAGCCAGAATTAAGAAAAAATTGTTCCATCCAATCTCCCTTCTTTTCTCTTATTTACATAAAGAGATGAATGGTTATTCTACCGTAGTCCAAGTCCCAGCTGCAAACTCCCCTTTGCTCATCTCTTCTTTTACGAAGTCCCGCTTGCCCTGAGTCAAGTTCCTGCCGAAGTCTGTCCTAGACCTTTCCCACGACGGACAGTTCACCTTTGATCTAAGACAATCAATAAGGTGTTAAATGAGTGAGGACACCATTTGTACCCAGTGTCAAGCGTGTGTTGATAAGTTATCAAGAGGGGGTCGTAAAGGGTGGGCAAAAGAGGGGGGGGGGGGGGGG
>JARK01000218.1:6455-39835 GCA_000688135.1 Ancylostoma ceylanicum | reverse complement strand
AAAAGAGGGGGGGGGGGGGGGTTGGAGTGTCATATTCCTTGACCATATTTGTGCGCACGTCATACCAGTCCTGCCTAGTACTAGGAGCCAACTGAAAGTTATTCTATAAAGCCTACCCAGCTGTGCTTTACCCCCGAGTTACAGCTTTCTAAGTTCAACAGGAAAGATTCAGCACGGGAAATAGTGAAGTGAGGTTTTCTAAATAAAAACGGCGTTTTTTACGTGTTTTTATCGAATAAATCAAACAGAAGGAAGGATCACTGCGTAGAAGCGAAGCATATAGCCTGAAAGCGCAAACCTTCTACTGTATTGAAACTGTAAAAAAATTGGCAAGTAAATCGACTAGATCTCTTGTTATTCATGTTCACTTACAACCATGCCTATAAGAGAAATCAGGGGCCGTAGTAATTGCACTATAACTGCCGGTTAACCAGCAAGTTAAACCGGCAGTTGTACACTCCATAACCTGGAACCGTTGTGAGCTCAATATAGTGTGAAGAATCAAGCCATTAACTTAGTTCCGATAATCGTGATATAACCAGCAGGTTATACCACGGCTTGGATCCTGGTCTCGGGCGCTCCGAAGCTATCGGTTGAGCAGATCGCACTGGCACTGCCATATCGATATTGCTAGAGTGCGCGCAGAGAACGCGCAGATATCATAGACGCAGGGAAATGGAGATCCCGGTTATTAAAAAGTCCTCGAGAGGACTTTTTAATAACCGGGACCTCCATTTGCTCCACTTTTACGCTTTTGCGCACGCAAAACGAATGCTCATCCAGCTTTGCATTATAGCTGTGAATCTGATGCTCCAAAGGACCAAGGATGTGAGGGAATTGTTTTCGTTTGGAAGCCTCTCATGGTTTTTTTTTTCATCAAAACAAAACAATGAACCAGCTTCGGAAACGGATCCTATCGCACTTGAATTAGAATTCAGCATATTGAAATGAAATCAACAGTGTTCGAGGCACTGCATATCGAGGCTTCACATTAAGTATACCAGTTACTAGTTTGTACTAGTTTGTGTTTTTGGGCTATGGAGGGTATTCATGAGTCGTCCCATCGAGTGAGGTGTGCATGTGTCGATCCAGCTAGTGAGATGTGGCGGAGTGGTTAACACGATAGGCCACTGTGGTGGTAGTACGGGGTTCGAATCCCGCAGATGGCCAAAGCCTTGCATTTTCGTACTTCATTTTTTTGTTCTCATTCAAAGTAGTGAAAAAGGTTTAAACACATTAGTTATGCTCGGTTCTGCCATAGAAATGGAAAAAACCACACTAAATGTAGATTGATTCACTTTCAATACAGTGTTCAGTAATGAATACTTCCCCTATGAATCAGTTATCTCACTACTAGTACAAGACATATTCACAACAGCGTGTATGCAGTCGGTTTCCTTCATCATTATGTAATTGGAGTTTTACCTGCACGGTGGCGCAGTGCGATGACTGCAGACTCAAGTGCTGTTTGTCACGCGTTCGGTTCCTCCCGCAAGCAGAATTTTGCAAACAAGATTGAGAGACGAATGGATCCACAAGGATTTCGTTCAAGTCATGGCTGCAATGTGGCTATAGCCTGGTTATAAATCGGTTATCTTAGGGAACCGGCAGTTGTCTAAGTTCATAACTTTCTCTATAACCGTCGGTTACGGCGCAATTACTACGGCCCCAGTTTTATCGATTTTTGGCCCCCTATCCCCATCCCTATAGAGTAAAACTCATCTGTTTGTGTGTTTGTTGGTTATCGCTTATATCTCACTATCCAACCGACAAACACACATGAAACCTATACCGTTCGACTCAGAATTGTGCCCCGCAGTGCAACGTGAGGGTCTTTTCCCGTTTTTCCAGAGATCGGTTTTATCGATTTTTAGCCGCCTTTCCCCATCACTACAGAGTAAAACTCATCTGTTTGTGTGTTTGTTGGTTATCGCTTATATCTCACGATCCAACCGACAAACACACATGAAACCTATACCGTTCGACTCAGAATTGTATAGGTTTCATGTGCGAATGTCCCTGAATCGTCTACTATAGAAAAAAGCGAATGTTTGTTTATTGTTTATTCATTAACTTATTGGAATATAAGTTGCTATCAGTGGTTAAACTCTCAGAGTTCTGTCTGAAGTCAATCTAGCGTTTTCGAAAGGGTTGAATGCGGAGTTGAAGTTTCTATGCGGAAGCGATTACCAGAACGCAATTTGATTACATGCTTACAAGTGCTCCGACTCGCCTTCGGCGAGCCTCGCAACTGTCGGCTTCATCCGCTTTGTTGAGAATTATTGGTACGTCAGTACCGATGTCCCGCGAAGCGGGCAAGTGCGAGACTCGCCGGAGGCGAGTCGTAGCACTTGTAATATCATAATGTTTTGTTTTGAATGGAGAATTTTCTATTTTATAGCGACTAGAGGAACAACTGCACTATCAGTAGACTACGTTTAATATAGTTTAGTTATCCGTGGCTGGTACAGCAATAATGATAGGTTTTATATCCTAATCTTCTAAATTTAATTTCAACAACATAGCAGAAATAAAAACAAAAAAAAAACAAAAGAAAATTACACATGACAGGATCCGAATTCTCGACCCTCTGCCTAGCAGCCCAGCATCCTCACCACTCGGCCACCCTGTCGATACCGGACGGGTGCTGCAATGCATGTGGCAGTGATGGGAGATGTGTTTCTAGCACATGGATCAAAAATAACATATACTCGCCTTCGGCGAGCTTCGCAACTGTCGGCTTCATCTACTTTGTTGAAAATTATTGGTACGTTAGTACCGAGGTCTCGCGAAGCGGGCAAGTGCGAGACTCGCCATAGGCGAGTCGGAGCACTTGTAACATATATGCTGGAGGATCTTGTCAAGCAAGGATTCAAGCCAGATAGGTTTCATTCCGATCTGCCAGCCCGCCCTCTTGCACTTCCCTTGTCAGTCGAAAACGGCCGTGGCTAACGGTGCCCTACACGCTCTGTGCTGCCGCTAGGTGACAGCCCAGGCCCCGGTGCGAGGTCTTACCCGGGCCAGAATAAAAGCGAAGCCTCTCTTGAAAAACCAATATTTTACGGAGCCCCCTTCAAAGATAAAAGTGGAGGAAACCACTAGGAAAAACAGTGGAAGAGTTCAAAACTCAAATATCTATTATACAAATACAAAAAAAAAACAAAAAACAAACAAACACAAATGACCAAAAATTATGTAAACTAAAAAAGTGTATGCTCAGTAAGTGGCTGGGGTCCCTAAGGAAGACGTCGAGGAAGACCTGAGGACTTCTCCGCATATATTCTCTGCACCGTACATCGGTTCTGGCTATAATGAGCATACCTTTGTAGTGCCCCTTAGATCTGCCATATTCCAATTTTCAAGGCTGAAATCAGAGGCTGGACTTCACAGCAGTTCCTTGAAATTTCTGGAAAAAGCGTTTTTCGTATATATCTTCCGTGCGGCACTCAAGTTTTGGTCGTGCGTTCGAATTCTTGTAGTACTCCTTAGTTCTATTGACAGCGGAGATATCAATTCATTTCGTTGCATTTGCACTGTGCAGGAATCCTTAGAATCTTATGGAGTCCAAGCCCATACAATATGCGCTCCAATCGGAAGACTTCGACCGGACATTCGCATGGCCGCTCACAGCACGAGCAGCCTCCTTGCAAGCCGTTTTCCGGTCTTAGTCGCTTCTATTGCCCCTCTCGAAGCACAAGCAGCCTCCTAAGAAATAAGAAAAACCACAACTTTTTTCTGGGCTCTGCTCCGGACCCCGGTACGAACCGGTACCCATTGCTTTTCGACCTTTTTTACGGTGCCCAGCTTGCCCCGGGAGGACCTGTGCTGGTGCCTGAGCAGGCCCACGCAGAGGGGTGTAATGCTTAAAGACAACTCTCAGAATTCCTTGTTGTGCCGATTTATTTATTTATTTATTTGCTCACTGCACCGATTGTAAATTAGCGCGCCAAAAAAGTATTAGTTAATAAACAGTAGGCATAGAGAACGAAACTACTCAGACATTCCACCGCCCCTAGCGTTGCACTACACCGCCAGGACCGACACACCATCCGGCAAATGCGGTATGATGCTACGCTCCTGGCGGTGTAAGGGCGGTCACGCACCGCTCCTAGCGGTGTGGCAGCGGACGAGCACTGCACATGGAGTTTTGTGGGCATATTTTGGTAAGGAGGCCTGGCCTTGCTACGCTGACGTTACATGAGCATTGCTATCTGCTCTCTGTATTGGTTGCCACTGGTGCCGCGCTTTCCTCTCACGAAAAGTTTGTAAACTTAGGATTTATACACGATGATGGCTATATGAGCCGTTCTTAAGCCTCCCCTAGCATTCAAGTGACGCTCATCATTATAGAATGCATACAATAAGAAAATGCAAAGAAGTTATGAAGTTTCCTATCGTCCTTGTCCATTCGAACTTTTTTGCCTTCCGCGGGATTCGAACCAAACCACCTCTTCTATTCCACTCAAGTTGAATGATTGAGAGCTCACTGCTTTATCAACTTGGCCATCCGTGCTGATATCTCCTGTTTTTTCCACCTCGATCATTTTGGTGCATACTCATGGCATAGTAGCCTTGCCATGCAAAAAGAGCTTCTGACACATTAAAAAGAATACAACTCGTTACACTTGACATCATCGTGACTGCTGAAACCTTTCGAGTTGAACGTCTACATCTCATTCAACCGGCAGTCGGTGTTGGTAGAAAGATCATGAACTGATACGCGGTCGTTTTCAATCAATATCAAGCATATTTGGTAGGGCACAGCCGCACTACAGGGTGGGCGATAATTATGGTGACAGAAACAAGCCCTCATTTAAAACGCATTCGCTTGAAACGGCGACCTTATATTTTGGTTCGTTAGTGAACAACGAATAAAAATATATTAAGTTAGAAATTGTAAATGTCTGTTTGACCCATAAACAGAAATTACTACAGAAACAACACTTCAGCAGCTCTATCCAAGGGCTATTCTCCAGACTAATCTATGACTCTTCTACTTCTTCCCTTCAAGGTATCAGCGTTCTCTTCCCAGAAATCGCTGCGCTGAGAGACGCAGTAACGAGTCACCTACATTTTTACCTCAGCACAATTTCTAACGTTTTTCTCTGCCAAAGAGCGCAGAATCGACAGGGACAAATTATATTCTGATAGTGCCAATACTGCGCTACGAGGCGGTTGAGGGAGGGATTCCATCTCTTAGTTCTTGGTTTTCTACTGAAACGTTTTCGCAATGTGCTGTAGGGACGATGTCAAGGATAAGTTTTAAAGTCGCTGCATCGACACTATGTTGATGACGTGCCTAGTTCACCGTGTCTTATTCTTGTGCAGGAAGATCTGCTGTGAGCTCCTGTACAGGATTCGCCATCACTGAACGGAACAATCCTTTCATATTCTACCTCAAACACAGTGCCACCTTTCTTTCGGGACGATCGAGTTCCGGGGTCGAAATGGGCTGCTCATCGTCGCTGAGCCATTGCGGTTTTTCGCCTGCATGTTCAAGAGACACCCGTGTATAATCCAGTTCATAATCCAGCATTGGGACGACTTGGAACAAGTTGCGATTCTTCACGGTGCGGGGAAGGGTTTGGCTGATGGCGGGTCGCGCAATTAGTAGGTCAGCAGTGGGTGCAGAAATAATTGAAACATAATTTTTCAGATACAAGAAATCAGAAGAAACCAAACAACCCATACATATTCTGAAGCGTCCTGAAGTGCTCCTTCAGGTGAACACACAAGCCCTGCTGAAAACGGTGACACGGTTGAAACATTACATTTATTACGCTGTTTAAGACAAGCGTTAAAAAATAATTGTCATAGAACTGCGAGTAGAAGTCAGTATTAATCAGTACAAGCCAAAACTAATCACTATTTCATACAATGTTGCCTTTTGAAACAGCACCATTGCTCTTTTAAGAATTAGTTGTTCTAGTAAAGGCAAATTTTCTGAAAGTTGACATTGGAAAAAAGTAAAATGTGTGCGGCAGACATTCATAATTCCTCAACCTAATATATTGAACTACAAAATATCTTTGATCTCCTACTTTCACAACGCTGAGATGTTTGATAATCTCGTCGACGATGGCACGCCGGCAAAATCGTCAAACTCACACTCAACCTATTGATGCTCTTTTCAACAACAGAGAGAAGGAAAACAAAGGATTCGCATCTCTAATAAATTATGGTGGAGTCACTGTCTCGAAAATCCAGGAAGCTGAAGGATTCGGTGCCTTGAAATTTGGGGGTCTGAGAGTCAATTGGCAAAATCATCGAAATTTTTAAGCATTTTTATGTTCCTGGTGAATTGTACCGGACCTTCCACTTCCAATTCAGTATCAATTTGTTCTCAACTCTCAATTTAATTCAATTATTGTGTAGGCCGATGTTTTGGATGTACTCAGCCATTTGAAAACGAAGCGTGTCAAAACAACATTGTTTTAAAAATGATCGTTAGCTTTGCGACAGCCGTGAGCAAGATCCATTAAGAAATATCCTGTGTTATACATACATTTCAAAAGCGGTAATCTAGTCTCAAGAAACAAGTAAGTATATATCCCAGGAAGAAACCTCAGCCCAATATAAATCGATGAAGTGGAGGCCGGCAAGGTGTCACCACAATTATGGCCCACCCTGTACTTATAGTCCTTCTGCGCCATCGGTAGAAAATTTTCGAGCGCGCAGATTCTGCGACGCATGCGCGGCGCAGTGCGCTCGTAACAGCGGTCCGGCGCTCTCGATCAGCTGTTCGAGGGCGCCTTTCGTCAGGTTTTGGACCAGGTGAGGTAGCTTTCCTTTGGTTTCCTCTATTAGTCGAAGTACTTTGGACTTTGGAGGCCTGTGGCTAACCGATATCGATCGGACGGGTCCGTATGCCTCGTTTTTTGCACGTTTTCCTTCGCATACCCCAATTGTGATTTCTTTCGATTTCAACGTATTTCTCATTTGTTTTTGGCCTCCGTAGAAAGCTACTTGTCCCAGGTAGCCTCTTCTTTATAGAGAAGAGGACCCTGGGACGTGGTGGCTGATAACGGGCCCCTACCTGGTCCAGTACCTGACGAAAGGTGCCCTCGAACAGCTGATCGAGAACGCCGGACCGCTGTTACGAGCGGGCCGCGCCGCAGGCTCTGCGCGCTCGAAACTTTTCTACCGATTGCGCAGAAGGACTGTACCTCCAGTCTCTGAATGCACCAACACCGACTCCTTTCTGAATTTCCTATACATATGTATGAGGTGATAGGTATTGGTTACGGGAAAATGAAACCATCCCGAATTCAGCCAACGAAAGTAAAAGTAACGATGAAAAACAAACTCTTGTGTTTATTCCCAGAACATTTTCATTTTTAGTGTTGGCAAAATGCTAGAAATGTTATTGGCAAAATACTTCGACGTCACTTCTTACTAGTGCGATATTCTAGTCAAAAATTGGTCACCAAAGTTTTTAATCAAGGTGCTCGTCATCCAATTGGACATTTTATCCGACCTTGTTCTGTACATCAAAGTCCTTTGTATTTTCGAATGTGTATCTACTCCCATACTACACTAGTGATCTAATCTGCGAACCAAACCCAATTAAATGGCAACTTTAGTGGAAGCAAAAGTCATTTGAGAGACCTTGACTCCCTGTTAACAGAACTTGACTAATGGGTGACGAATACGCATTAATTCACAAGTTGTACTTCGATTTTCTTACAAACAGATTTATGTGTAACTTACTTCGCTACCTATTTCCCTTTTGTTGCATCTTCGCCATGTAGCTGTCCTGAGTACGATCGGAACAGATGTCCCACTCGGACTGTCATTAGGTTTCTGAATCAGGTCCTTCTGTTAGATTTATTGCGCGTATATTTCTTGCTATTTGATACGATTTCGGAGAGGCAACCATTCCCAACAAGACAATGTCTAAGACATCCTCAGCAGCAACGATAGGTATTATTCTCCTCTGAAGCAAAGTGGTAGTTTTTGGTCATCGTTCGGTGCCTTTTCCCCGGTAACACTTTGATTTTCGCATTGGTAGAGGAACAAGCTTATATATTCTGCTGCTGTCGGGCGGGGCCTATCTGTCCTGCTACTGTCGGGGCGGTACTAGGTCGTTCTGCAACGTGAAGGGTGGTGGTATTACTTCGCGAGATTTTTATTTTGCCGCTCTCGGAGCGGTGAGGGTCTATTCTGCTGCTATCGGGGCGGTGGCTGTTATAGTGCATCGCGAGGAGCGGTCGTGTGTCTGAGTAAACACTGTAGGTACCTTTTTTAATATTGTGCTGTCGTGAAGCCTCATATGGTCGTATCTTCTTTTTCAGTGTTCGATGAGAGCTTCCGGGTTAGTATTTATTCCAGTAAGCTTTCGGCGCTTAGCGCCTTCCTCAGACCTTAATACATACAATACAATACACAACGTAATACATATTAACAATTGTTAACGTGCATGACCGACCGAGAAAAAAAAAAGAAAACCGCTCTAACATCTTAGGAGTAGTAACGTTAAGTATAAGTGCACTGTTCTTGATAACACCTGATACTGCACATACTTGCATACATTCACATCTGCTCCTCTTTCCATCATTCTCGGTCGGTCATGCACGTTAACAATTGTTAATATGTATTACGTTGTGTATTGTATTGTATGTATTAAGGTCTGAGGAAGGCGCTAAGCGCCGAAAGCTTACTGGAATAAATACTAACCCGGAAGCTCTCATCGAACACTGAAAAAGAAGATACTGTAGGTACCTTCGCAAACTAATTGAAGGTTGGGCGTATAGGGGGGAGGGGGGAGGGGGGCTCTGAAAATCAGGCTTACAGGACTAGCTTCATATCCCACATCGCCGTATTTGATTCTCGAAAAATTTTCAGCTGTCGTGAGGAGTTGCTGTACTGAGACATTCAGAAAACGGAATAGCTGCTGTTTTCTCACTGTCTCAGCTACTGCTTAAAGGCAGCACCCACGGAAATCCTCACTTTCGAGGTGAGTCGTTCTCCGTGTGGTCGGCTGCCAGACAATCACAATGGTAACTTGAACACAGAAATTAGCGGTTTATCTCTGGAGATACTGCCGTGGACACAGAGCCGAGCTTGGCCATTTTGGCGTCCGCCACGCCAGTTAACGCTATTGATTTCACATGCTACGAGAGGTCTAGCCTAATGTATCATGTTGTATGTGGAATATTGTGCAGAGTAGGGTATGGAATGCGCACCATCCACAAGAATTCGTGACGATACCCGCGTATACGCTCAGCGGAAAACTCGTCCGCGCTGTGGACGCATGGGAAACAGCGCCTTCATTTCTCGTCTTCCAGCGTGTTTCACGCTGTTTCCTCACTGCCTATGAGTTCATCGTCCTTGAAAGCCCCAAAATTCGGCGAAATCTCCGACACAAAAATTTCCGTGGGTGCTGCCTTTAAGACAGATGCTTGGTATCGGTACCTCCGCCGCAACGCGCTGAGTAAGAATCTGTCTTCAGAATCGCAAAAGCTCCATTCTGGAGCGAGTTATGCGCGTGCTACGATTTGCGACGCAAAAACGCGTCGGGCGCGTCCTTTTTGCAAAGATTAGGAGCAGTATTGCACACATGAGGATGTTGCGGAAGTTTCTCGCCACTTACTTTCGTGCATGGCTCAATTTTTCAGGATTGTTCTAGAACTTTCTTTCCAAAACATTTATATAGGATGGTCAGTAGGCTATCCATACCCAATTTGTCCTACCATTCCGTTACGATTATGACAAAAATCGTAGTTGACCACAAACAAGTTCTGTCAGGAAACACAGCAACGCAAGCGATGCTCCAACAAACATATGTCATACGATAGATCTCTATCCTTCATCTTAGAATGCAGTGAAGATTTGGATCCACAAGTTCAAAGACGGTGGCTAGGAATTGATACAAACCATAATCTGAAAGGTCGGGTGAAGTGGAGGACGGGCGTCTCCTGAAGCTGACTGGAGAGAAACCGTGGCTTGATACTCGCGAGCTGGTAGAGGAACCTCAGGGCTATTACGATACAATAGCTTTTCATCTACACTGCTTCGGAGAGGCAAGCAATAATGGCGCATGATGGCGCATGTAGTCACCATGATCCGCCACCACCAGCTCCAAGTGTGTAGGGAGCGCGCCACAATTTTTCAGCTTTTGACGTGCTATCGTTTGGTTCCGCAACTCAGTTACTATATCGAGAAATGGCCTCCTTATATAATTCACATGAGAAAAAGTGGGTGAAATTTGGATTCCACCGCCAAAACGAAAACTACCTCCTCAGGAGACATGCTCAATGTTTGGTGGAATTGCGAAAGAACCACTGGTTTACAACAGAAGATTTTTTTTCATTTTTTTTGTTTCTCATCGAAACAATGTCCTTTGGAGATATTTCCTTGCTGGACTCAATTCTTATCCCGAAGAGAATCCATGTGTGCCTTGGCAGGGCTTGGCTTCTGTGCAAGGGACGAAAGTGATGCAGGCCTAGTTTCGAAAATCCACTTGAAGGAATTCGAACTGACAGAGAACTGGCTTCCATCTAAAGGAATTTCAGTCTGCAATTTCAGTCTTTCAGTCAAAGGAACCCATATGGGCATCTTAGAGAGCAGGGCTGGGATTCATGAAAATGTTCGCAAACCCTAGCCTTGGTTTGGGCTAGCCAACCGCGCAGTTAGCCAAGCCGTGGGTTTGCCCACAGTGTGATTCACTAAACTTTTAGGGGTGTGGGTCGTATGGCGCGATTCTTCAGGTGGCACTATACACGGGCTGGATTTGGGACGCGCTATTACCACCCTTGTTACGGTAACGCGTCGCGGCTTGGCCGTAACGAGTCCTCGAACAACTCGACCACCTAACCGCAATCATCCACTCCATACGGGTTGCCGCCATCGATTTTTTCCGTACATTTCCTCGATTATGGTTCGAACTATGAACTCGATCTTGGCCTAAATCCGTTGTCAAGAATTTTGCAGAACCAGTCGACGACAATGCCACGATGATTCTCTTTCTAATAATTTTCCTAAATTGGACTTAAGACTGAAGCAGTAGTACTGGCAACACCCAACAAACGCAGCGCCTGGCTGCTCTGTCGTGCCGCGTGGGGGGTGCGGCGCTGCTTCGTTTTCGGCANCTCGGCTTTCTTCGCACTATCACGGAGATGCTGAATGAGCCGTTCGTATTCTTCATCGATGTTGTCGACAACGGTATCTTCCCAAAAGCCGGCTAACGTAGTGAAGAGATCCCAGTTGATGGTTGGTTTAGGACTCCTCTTCTTGTACTTCGCGGCTTTCTCTCCTTTGCGCGAGAAGAAGAATCTTGCGCGAAGGAGGCGATGGTCTGATCCGGTGTAGAACTTCGGTACAACACCGACGTCGGTCAGGCAATACCTTCGGTTGACGATGATGTGGTCAATTTCATTATGGTACTCTCCACCGGGTGACTCCCACGTCCATCGTAGGGAGGTTGGCTTCTGGAATTGTGAGTTACCATGGATGGTCCTCGTCGTCATGATAAACTCGGACAGCCTCTCTCCCTGTTCGTTCCACTGCAGGCCGTGGGTACCGATGTGAAGTTCCTCAGGCGTTCTTCGAGGGCCAATCTTGGCGTTGAAGTCGCCAACGATGACCTTGGAGAATGTGTGGTCTTCCCTGTAGAACTTCTCCAAGTCCACATAGAAGGCCTCGACCTCGTCTTCATCGTAGCTGGATGTTGGAGCGTAGGCGACGAAGGNCCGCAACATCCACGTGGCGCGGACGAGGCAACACTCAACATCTCCATCTCCTCGGCCGCGCCACGTGGATGTTGCGGCGCGCCCAGTCCGCGCGAGTGGCAATCGTGATTGACGTTTCCTGTAGGTGCGTGCGTTTGACGCGTGTGCGCCTACACGATGAAGTGTAGGGCTAGTCGCGTCGCTGACGCAGCTCAGCCGCGCGACACACCGTCGCGTGACATTCGCGGTGGTTACGCGGCATCATCGTACGAGCTTCATATAGGCGACTATTGCAAGGTTCTTTTATAGAAAAAGGGAGCTTTTTAGACACATCGTTCACTATTTAGACAACAGAGAAGCTTAGGTTGTGCAGAAAAACGTCGTTGTATTATTAGCCGTGAGGTTTCACGTCTTTACTGCAATTACAGCCGATCACAGCAACTCGTCCACAAACTTGCGTCAGTCGCGTGACTGATCCAAGCACTCATATAGTATAAATTGACTATAAATCAAGTATAAATATGTACATAGATCGATTAGATTACTTGTACAGGGAACGTCAGTCACGATGACCACTCCCGCGGCGGCTACATCCACGCTGCGCGGTCGAGGCAACACCTAATATCTACAGTGCGCCCGCGCCACGTGGATGTTGCCGCCGTGGGAGTGGCAATTGTGATTGACGTTCCCTGTATTTGAATCTGTACATAAGTGCATACAGTGTCCGCAGTGGAGTTCAGCCATGTTTCAGTTGAAGCCACTATACCCAGACTACTAGGCCTCAGTAAAAAAACCAAAGAATCACTGTTTCTGTTTAATGATCGAATGTTAGTCGCAATACAATTTAGGTTAGCACTTAAAGTCCGAAGAGAGACTAACTGTTTAAAGGTACACCAGAAATGACAGGAACAGACGTAATAGCGGCCAATGTGGAGACATCAATCTGATCAGCACTATATATTGTCGTGGTCACCGCGCTCCCAACGTCTGCGGTTGCAGACAACGGAGACGGCGCCACGCCGCCGCCGTGCAACACCGTCGCGAGGCTGCTGCGTGGCGGCTTCTTATCGATCGTTTTCTTCCTTCAGGCCGCGTTAAGCCGGCGCCCGGCGGGGCCGACGCCGCGCAACAGCCTCGCGGCGGTGTTGCACGGCGGCTGCGTGACGCCGTGTTCAGCTGTCCGCTTTAGTTGACGTTTGTTTCGCGGTGACCACGACAATACGTGTGATTTGAACAGAGTCGTTACAAGCAAAAAGATGGCTTTTTGCGGCATTACTACGGCGGGCTATGCGCTCTGCACGAAGCCTCTCCCTTTCCTACTTTGAAGAGAGGGCCTGATGAAGAGCTCCTCTATTTTGAAGTACCCGAGACGGGAAGCCCTAGCATCTGTTTAGCAGCATACGATGTTGGTAAAACAACCTTTAACAAACGAGTGTATTTAGAGTTAACATGGTCTAAGCGATGAACAGCACTTGTCGCACAATCTATAAAGAGGAAGTCCAGGAGATCGAGAACGCAGTCATGATTGTGATGAACCCTTGTTGAGGGCTGATCCGATGGACACTCCGGTACCCCGGCGATAACCACAGAACGCGCACAACCACAGAACGCGCACCTCCCACCTCCTCGTAGGTAACAGAAGTAGACTTTTGTGGTGGTGTAGCATGACAAGATGAGTGATCCGATCGCGGGCCAGCAGGGCAGGCGAACATTCACCATCAGTGGCATTTCTCAATCCTTCATTTTCGGCACGAAGTTTTGAAAGGTCATCATTCAACTCACGAAAACCTTCCATCAAGGAATTCAGCCGCCTCCTGTTCTTCAGTAGGAACGAAATAATAGCTTTCAGATGGGCTGACAGACTGTCGTCGTTCACTAATGCTTGAGCATGGCGATCAAGATCACCACTTGGGGAGCTGGTTGGATCCATAGGTGCGATAGGGTCGAGAACGCCCTTTCCCAAAAGTGAGGGGGTCACCGACTGAAAGGCGTCCAAAAGTGAGGGGGTTACTGGCTGCAAGGCGTCGACCGGGGGGAGGGGATGGTGGTGGTGAGGATGTGGCGACTTATGGCGGATGGTGGCGCCTTAGACTCTAGGACTTGTGATGTCCAAATGCACAACAGAAATAGTGGTTCAGTGGATAATATATTTATTACTGTACAAGAGATATAGAGAGTGAGGTGAGAAATGTGTGTAGTGAGTGCCTTACGCGGCTTACAGCATCATTCTGACTAGTGAATATCATCGCAAGATTAAGATTGGTCAGTCCCGCCCCCTCCACATGAGGTCCGTCGTGGGTTATGAGTACGAATACAATAGGGATCATCGAATCGTCGACGATAGAGGTGCTACTTGCATTAAGAACATTATTTGTTGTTGAATCTGAGCGGATATTAAGATATATGTATCATTGCAAATCCACTGTTCAACAGTTCCACCAAACAGTTTGATACCGATGAGTCATCGCACACCGGTGCAGATACTCCAGGATACTGCCTCTACATGTGGAACCAGCCATCACATACAGAGCTGACGATAGTCCTCGGTACATCGTCATGATATCGTCCACTTATGCGTACACAACTGTGTAACATATCTTCTTGACCAAATATAAAAATTTGACTCTGAAATTGCATGCACCTTTCAACTATTTCTACGTATAACAGCTTTTTATGGAAACAAATCCAGGAGACGAGGGTATTCGTGTTCTTCCCTTCCAACCCTCCAACTGATAAGTAACATCCCATCCCACGTGGCTACGTGCTCGCTTCAGACGAGGGTAGGTGAGCACGTTTCTTAAGCCATTCTCGACCCCTGCTCGCGCACCTCTCCAAAACACACATTAATTCGTCAACTGTCTAACAACGGGCACGAGAATGCCCTGTTGTACCGGCTCATCCCCCTTCATATTCAACCATGGCAAAGTTTCCCCCATGTATCTATATACAGTACCAACGCTAGGAACTGCAAAATTTCGCGGGATTCGCACGATTCGCGAGAATCGCGGGAATTCCGTATAACTTTCCTCAAACTGGATATTTCGAGAAGCTGTGGGCATAATCAAGTTTGGCAGACTGTTCTTTACCCAACCATGCAACACCCGTCCCTTGAAATTTTCGGAAAAATTTTCACCAATAATTCAGCATTGTTGCAGCAAGTTGCGTCATTTTCTTAGAACTTCCTCAATTCCTTTTGCGTTGATTACGACTGTTTGATATGAAGCCAAACAACGCTTCATATTACTCTAGCGGATGAAGTTTTCATTTTATTTTGAATAAAACTCGACTTCTCCGGGGGCATCATTTTGGAGCGAAATTTTCTTTTTAAACAAAGAAAACTGCTGTGATTTTGTGGTCTGATGTGAATCTTAGTAGTTACCATGAATTCAGTCCGGTCGTCTTTGAACCTCGGCATAATACACCAGTTTGATTTATGAATTTGTTAGCCGAGCACAAGGTTGTTAGTAAATTCCTTTCATTGGCCAACGTTTCGGTGGCTTCACCTTCGTCAAGGCCTGAAAGGGTCAAATTGATCGACGAAAGTGGCCGCACAAACGCCGCCTCAGTCAAACATCTAGATTATCATCGAGGTACTATTTCACACCTCAAAGCGAAATAAGAGGGTCAACTTGTTTCGCGCCTCAATCCCAAAACCAGGTCATGTAATTAGTGACAAATTATTCACACTTTGTAAAACAGAATATTTTTTCTGATAACTTCGTCGACGTTTGCTTTTCTCGTTGGTTTCCTTAAGTTTAATCCTCCGATGGACCGATAGGAGAAGTAGCTTTAATAAATCCCTAGGGGTAACTGACGGTGTGCTTGCTCCAAATTGAAAAGTATATTATGGCATCACTATGTTATTTTGTGGTATCATTTGTATTATTAATAATAAATATTAAAATAATAATATTAAAAATATTAAAAGCTGCTCTTAACCAGTTATGCTGATTGGGAGTTTCGAGAGAATGATGGAAATTTCAAAATCCGGGACTAGAGTGAGCGGCGCGAGGATTATCGATTGATTGTAGCAGCCAGGTCAAGGAGCGAGACGCTGGCTAAGGCGGCCTGGGTGTGGGTCGTATGGCGCGATTCCTCGCGTGGCACTATAGACAAGCTGGATCTGGGACGCGCTATTACCACCCTTATTACGGTCACGCGTCGCGGCTTGGCTCTAAGGAGTCCTCAAACAACTCGTCCACCTCACTGCAACCATCCACTTCATACGGGACGCCGCCATCAATTTTTCCGTACATTTCCCCGATTAGAGTTTGAACTACCAACTCGATTTCGGCTTAAATCCCGCTGTCAGGAATTCTGCAGAACCAGCCGACCACAATGCCATGATGATTTTCTTCTAATATTTTTTTCCAAATTGATCATTTCTACTGATCTTCGTAGTGGTTTTGCAAGCTGCACATTCAGAGGAGCTTCGTAGTGTTGGATTAGGGGTTCGTTTAGGCTTTGATCCGGGGAAAACGTTGTGCTGGAGTCTAGCGCCCTTCGTAGGGTGAGGTGATTGCGGCGGGGTGGACGAGTTGTTCGAGGACTCGTTACAGCCAAGCCGCGACGCGTGACCGTAACTCGGGTGGTAATAGCGCGTCCCAAATCCAGCCCGTGTATTGGGCCACCCGAAGAATCGCGCCATACGACCGCCTCCCAACTTTTAGGCGTGTGGTTGCCTAGCCAATGCTAATCTGTGTGCACATACGTACGCGGCGAGGTACAGTAATCCGAAAAGCGGCTGAAGGTCATACTTTGTAATTGTTAGGATAGTCCTTGCGTTTCTGAACGCTTTAGAGGCGCAAGGGTGGAGAGTCAACATGTTCAGGGTAGTTTTTGATCGTAAGCTGGTGGAATTGAGTTGGGTGAGAGTTTGCGGTGTTTTTTTTATAGGTTTTCTTCATTTTTTTGCAGGAACTAATTTAAGATGCATGTATTCTCCTTTTTCTAGATATCCTCTTGTTGTTTTTAGGTCATTTGTCGTGATTTCAATCTTCTGAATGCATGTTTTTGGGGAATTGTTTTATTCCGCCTTTTGGACTCTTCTTCTTGCTGGCTTTCGCTACTGGGTCCTCTGGAAATCGGTTCTTTTCTTCTCTTTTTAGAGGAATCCTAGAGGTTTCGCCCCATTTATCGACAAGGATGAGTTCCTAACCGAACGATCACTTGTTGAAAATGCTTATTTTTCCGATTTTACAGTATGCTTCAACTTATTCCGTCCCTTCAGCACTGCTCTTTTGCTGTGCAGGCACTGCATTTTCAAACTCGCGCAAATTAGATGATTTTTCATCTCATTCTAACCTATGTTGGCATCCCTCACCATTTCACTGAACCAGCAATTTGCCTAGGTTTGCAAAAAAGAAAAAGCAAAGAGAAAGAGCTACGCAAGAAGTGTTATCCGAGGTCGAAAAATACGAGGGGTGGTAGTAATTTGGTCGAGACCTCGAGGTAACCGTGAGGTAACCGTCAGAGGTTACCTCGAGGTCACCTCGGGGTCAATTTCCCCAAAAATGTATTGTAAAACAACTGAGACCTCGAGGTAACCGACCGGTCACCTTGAGGTCTCACTCTAGCTTCGACATCACGGTAACCGAGCTGAAACCGTGATCTCTTATCTAATCAGACATATTTGTGAAAATAGTATCATGAGGCAAGAGACGCAGACCGGTCACGAAAAAGTACTCCCGAGTACTTTTTCATTCTGACCGGCAGGTCATGAAGCCTGAAGAGGCGCTACTGGTTTGGTTTCTTGTTTTTGGAGATTTCTCTGGATATTTTTCATAGTAACTAACCGCGGCATTGTAGAGACTCTCGAAGGCAGTGTCCAGGCAAAATTCAAGATACTTCATATCTTTCATTTTCTTACTCTACTCGCCATACTGATTCCTACTGTATAGGTTTTCCCCACGAAAGCATCGAAATTTGTGGTGTTTAGAGGGTTGAAATTTACGATGTGGACGAGTTGTCCGGCCAAAAGTAAAAAGATGGCAATGAGGCTTCTCGAGCTCCTACATTTCGGAAAACCCAGCTGATTACTGTTGATTATAAATTCTAAAGCTTTCTGAGACACATTTACAACATCATTTTACTCTTTTCGTTGATAGTTTTACTAGTAATCAGTTTTTTCCTCAACTGTAGTCGAAGTTCCAGTAGACCGGTATCGATTGCAATACGTGACAAATTCAAGAACACGTGTTCAACAAGCTGACCCATATTGGGGAGAGTGCCACCCCTAGAATAACAAAGTGGAGAGAGACCAGACTGTCAGACAAAGGAACACGTCTTGACCATCTCAGACAAGATTTGATCTGCCTTCATGAAATCGTCGAAGGGGCGGAGCGAGCACTGGAGATACTAGGTACTGGGTTTAGGGCGAATATCTCGCTTATTTCTGGGGCTTTTTCGCTGAAACTTTGGCAAGTGCCTGTATAGTCGACCCGCTTTAATAATCTTATGAACGCTCGAGCTCAATGATTTTGCCTGGACACTGCCTTTAAAGGCAAGGTCCGGCCAAAATCTTGCTCATCCAGGTTTTTTTGTTTTTTAGAGTCCACACAATGTGTGTAGCACGTATATCAAATTTGAGAGCGCGACGTGAGCTCTATCGCAAGATATGAGACCAAACGTTCGGAGATTATGGTAGCCGTAGGAAAGCACGCTCCATTTCACAAAGATGCTCGCGCGCATAATAGACAAAGTTTGATAGTGCGCTTGGATACAGACACCTTAACGAACTCTTCCTGGAACCACCCTTATCAAACGGACTGCACAGTAATTTGAAAATGAATTTTTTCCTACGACGCCACAATAGACAACATGTAGGCGCGCTGTATAACGTTATATGAAAGCACGGCCGCTGCAAACGTGCAAACGACATACCAAAACTGGTCGATGGGAACCGTTCGTTGTGGGACTTTTTCAGGGTTTTCTCTGTTGCCTCCGTCCAAGGCGTCGCCGTGGGCGACAAATTAAATAAAAATCGAGGAGACGAAGTTTTGCCCGGACCTTGCCTTTAAGTATGAAGCAAAACAGTAGGGTATTCGAAATGTGAATAGGAATCTTCTAGGAACAGAACTGGCAAAAAAGACTTTTCCCTCTAAGATTCTTCGTCATAGCTGAAGTTAGAAAATTCTAGTGTCACACACTAGTACTCACTACATAGGGATGAATACTACAACTGATATTCATATTTCGCAAGAACTTTTCAAATAAAGTAGCCAAAAGTCCCGATTCTCTGAATCTCACATCCACAGGGTGCGCACGAATTATTGGCGTGTGATTTTTAGCTCGCTCAGGTAGAGTTGAGCAAATTCATAAGCCCCCCATGTAGGTCTCTTGGCAAGAGCCACACCTAAAAAAAAAACAGCTGGTTCTTCGAATGGAGTTCTTCTTTGCTTGCACAGGCTTCAGGAAATTGTCCGGTCAAATCGCTCGTGACACGGGATCGGTCAAAGATGTAGGCTTCATGATACTCCGACCATCCATGTACAGTCCTTGTCGAAAGGTAGACGGATTGCTCGTGCGGTTTCACGGTGTTGCGGCTGCAGAATCGCAGCTGGACCTACTGGACTCTTCCACGTGGAGCATATTCTCACCGCCTCTCTCGCCCAGGTCCCGCAACGGTTCTGCAGCCTCAGAATCCGTCTTTTTGAGAAGGAGTGTATGATAGGTCACAGCTCAACCACGGCTACTGCGTGCTCATTGTGGTTCGGACCAGTGAATGATCACCGTGGTCGAAACATGCTTTATATCTGTCAAGCCGTTTTGCTATCTTTTGCATGCTTAAGACTGATAATCTGCAGTAAGAGCAAAGGTAATAACTGCTTTGAAAGCGTGGAAGGCTCCCAATTCTGGCAGTAAAAGTCAAGTCAGTGAACCTTTGACAAGACTTTGTTTTCACCCTGTAATTGCACAGGATTTTCCACGAATGTCGGTCAACCTGCACATCTGGATTGAAAACGCAGCTATGACGTTACTCAAACGTCGTTTGATTTGCTAAGGGTTGCGACTAGGCTTATCCTTCACCATATGGACGCATGCGCACTGAATGCATGTATATAGTATAATCTGCCCTTGTACCACCGCTTGCCTACCCTTCATGGAGTGGATGTTTCCATGTTCAAAGTGAATGATGATCAATTTGATAAGTTTCACATAGCCCAAAACAATTTAGGGTAATCACAGTACAGATAGCCGAGTGCGATGTGGGCTGTCTCCGAGTCAAACCCTCACGCGATCGAATCCTCCGAAAATAAAAATGATTTGTTTAGTCAAAATAAGCTACTTCGCGGTTTCAGCTCGGTCACCTCGAGGTCAGGTCATGGTCTCAGTGTGAAACTGCGAGTTAGCTTCGAGTTGCACCTCACGGTCACCTCATGGTCTCGGCCAAATTACTACCACTCGAGAAGTCTATAGTTTTGCGCATGTTATCCGAGGTCGAAGAATACGAGAAGTCTATAGTTTTGCGCAAACTTGAGAAAAGGGTGCTTGATGAGTGCTTAAATAGCTGAACGAGGACAGAATAAGAGAAAACGAACCGCAATATTGAAAAAATAAGTGTTTCGTACCAATAGTCATTCAACTAGGAACTCACCGTTGTTGACAGATGAGACATGCGCCCTCCGAAACTTGCAAAAAGAAAAAAAATGAAGACGCAGAACCGCCTGCCTGTTTCAATGGGTTCAGGGGTCCGTAAAATTGCTGGGCTTCGAAGCGAAGGGCAACGAAAAAGTCCAGAAAGATGGAGGGAAACCTTTCGTTAAAAACTGCATTCAGAAGAATAAGATCACTGTGAAATGATTCAGAGAGAAACAACAATCTAGTATCGAAGAAAAGGAGAACACAAGCATACATAACCAATTGCTTCCAGATGAAGTGAAGAAAAACTTTTCAAAACTCGGAAACTCTCTTGATCAAATTTCTGAAGGTCAGCATCGATCGCAGTCAGTAAATCTCAGCAACGCACTTGTTTTCATCCGACTCGACATGCTATCATATGCATGTAATAGTTCTCCATTCATATGGAGCCAGTATGATCGTGCTGTAACGGAATTGTGACTGAAATCAGACGAAATTGAAGCCGTAGCAAACGTTTCTGTATTTTTTGATTGCCGTAGTAAAAAAAATTTCTCCGCCTACGGACCATATTTAGGTGACGTCTGCGGCGCAAACCACAGGTTTGGCTAGGCTAGCCACGCCGGCTAGCTTGGTTTGGCTAGCTAAACCTAGGTTTGGACTAGCCCTTGTCATGAATGAAAAAACTAGCTAGCCCATGGCTAACGTGGTTAGCGTTTCATGAATCCCAGCCCAGGAGCTGTGCTATCATCCATAGGAGAACCAAACTCCGATATTCTCTCCTCTTCGAGATATAGAACAAAATCGACCAGAGTTAGTTGCGGCGTAAAGGCTATTTTCTCCCTCGTCGCCTTCGCGACTGCTTCCGCGAGGAAGGACCCTGCTGCGAACAAGGGTGCACTCATTCTGATCGCCAAGACATTGGCTTTATCATGCATTCTTGTACTGTCAACGTGTGCAGATTGCCTTTCGGCATCGCAGCAATTTTGAAAAAACTGATGGAAGGTATTCGTAACACTATTTATGATAGGGAGATAGGAAGGAGACAAATATAAAGTCATTGTTCCCAAAAACTTAGAATGAAAGCGCAAGTTTGATCTTATACATTTTTTTTCAGCATAAGAGCGTGAGTTAGTGCTAGTGCATTGGTTCCCACTTTAACGCTACTACTGATCTTACATAACTACAGGGTGGCGCATAATTACTGTCCCACAATCAAAGACACACGAAAAGCACGTGAGAGAATATTCTGCAGCCACCTCTTTGGGTATGAATCAGTACCATCTAAGGAAACGAAAGCCAGTAGCGATGTTCCATGATCCTTCCTTCGGCGCAGATCACAGCCCTCGGAAACATAAGGTATAATCCTACCGTGGGCCGCGCGTGACACCCTCTTTCATCGACGGGGAGCTGTTCACGACTGATCAGGTCTACAAACCCCGAAATCAAAGGTTACCAGCCTGATCGTCCGGCTAAGGCCGGACTCCCAGGCTTCTTGTGCTGTTCGCTTCGCTCGCGTTGTTTTAGTATGGCACATTCCCCACACCACTTCGGCCACTCCCCACCCTATCGGTACTCATGTTTTGCATATCTTTCCATTTCTCCGCGTCAAAGCACCCATTCCATGGCCGCAGACAATCCGACTAACCTTTTGTCTACTATGTATGGCAGCAGAAATACACCTCATCCAGATGAACAGAGAACGCAGAGGAACCGATTCACCAATGAAAGCGAACCGGATCGATAGCATATTCTCAAACCAATCTCGCCTTTTGTATCGCTACGCAATCATATCCTTTTTTTTATCGCCCTGCAAAACTTGAACGCGCAAGAATGCCGGTGACACCTACAACCGAGCCGTGGTTACGATTTGAGGAGCACGCTGCCTTGTCAACCGCGCCATCCGAATTGACATCGATAATGACTGAGCCTCCAACTAAGAATGAAATGAATATGTTATTCCACACAACATCTTGTCAACATATGTTGACGAGACATTGGGGAATGAAATATCACTCCATCATCGTTTGTATAGCAAAACACCCGGGGCCGTAGTAATTGCGCCGTAACCGACAGTTATAGAGAAAGTCATGTCCTTGGACAACTGCCGGTTCCCCGAGTTACCCGACTTATAACCATGCTATAACCACACTGCATCCATCACTTGAACGAAATCCTTGTGAATCCAATTGTCCCTCAATTTTGTTTGCAAAATCCCGCCCGCGAGAGGAACCGAGCGCGAGACGAACAGCACGTGAGACTGCAGTCATCGCACTGCGCCACCGTACTACTGAGCACTTACAACTATCTAATGATGAAGGGAACCAACGGCATATACATCACCGCTGTAAATATATCTTGTACTAGTTGTGAGTTAACTGATTCATAGGAAAAGTATTGATTACTAAGCACTGTATCGAAACTGAATTAATCCACATTTAGTGTGATTTTTTCCATTTATATGGCAGAATCACGCATAACTAATCTGTTTAAACCTTTTTCACAATTTTGAATGAGAGCAAAAAAGTGAAGTATGAAAATGCAAAGCTTTAACAAACTGCGGGATTCGAACCCCGCACTACCATCACACTGGCCTATCCCATTAACCACTCTGCCATTGGAGCACAGGATGAGTAGCGTCCACAACCTCATAACGCAAACTATTAGGGTGTTAAGTTGGAAATGCGCGTTTTTGCATCGGACAAATTATTTTTTAAAAACAAAGCTACAACACCCCAGTCCAAGTTCAATACAGAATTAGTATTGCTGAATCTTCGACATCTTCCACAAAAAGAGTGAGGGCTCTCCTCTGGGTTATCGCAGCGCAGTGACCTAAAATAGCGGCTTACCCAAAATTTGGTTTCGTCGCAGTTTTGGAATTTTTCTCATTTATTTAAGGCTTAAACGAAGCAAGCAGGTGGTCGCCTGATAGCGCAAAGTCTGGGCTCTTAGGCGATCCCAAGTGCGACTCCTAATTCTAAATGTGAAAAACAGGGCAGTCGAGGAAACGATTTTCAGTCGGAATTTCGGTTCAGTTACCCAAGTTCGAGGCCATTTTCGAGTAATTTATTGTTGCATGGATTTAGCCAATTAATACACCAAAAATTCTCTTAATTCTATATATGATCTGTAGTGGTGCTCCGCTGCAGTTTCACGCTCTTTAACAACATGAAATTAGGGATCAGAAATTCTAAAATTTTGGTCGGTCTTCCTATAAATTCCTTTGAAAAACAAAGAATGAAGGAGTACTCGACAACCCGCATATGAAAAAATACTACCTGATTTGTTCTTTCAAGAGGTATCAAAAGTCTGGCGAAAAAGGTTTGGCAACACATTCATAACAACGTCGGAACTTCAGCGCGCATTTCCAACTTAACACCCTAATAATACAAACTCAACTGGTCAAGAACTAGTATGCTTAATGTGAAAGCTCGACATGCAGTGCTTCGAACACCGTTGGTTTTATTTCAATATGCTGAGTTCACTTTTTCTAACTCAAGATGCGATAGGATCCTTTTCCAGAGCTGGTTCATGGTTGCGTTTTGACGAAACGAATCATGCGAGGCTTCCAAATAAAAAAAGAAACAATTCCCTCACTTTCGTGGTCCTTTGAAGCATATTATCCACAGCTGTGTTGCGTAGTTGGATGAGCATTTGGTTGGCGCGCGCAAAACAAGCTTATCAGGACTTTAATCGCATGCACGTTTAACCGGGAACTAAAAAGTCCTCTCAAGGACTTTTTAATAACCGGGATCTCCAATTGCCTGCGTCTATGATATCTGCGCGCTCTCTGCGCGCACTCTATCAATATCGATATGGCGGTGCCTGTGCGATCTGCCCAACCGATGGTTTCGCAGTGCCCGAAGCCAGGATCCAAGTCGTGGTATAACCTGCTGATTATATCACGGGTTTCGAAACTAGGTTGATATTTTGATTCCTCACACTATATTGAGCTCACAACGCTTCCAGGTTATAGAATGTACAACCGCCGGTTTAACTTGCTGGTTAACCGGCAGTTATAGTGCAATTACTACGGCCCCCGGGAAATTTATCGCAAACAGAACCCCCCTTTTGTATTGCCAAACATCCGAAAGATGTATCGTCAACAGATTTTCTCGCCCTTTGATTCGCCAGACAGACTGTTTACTCATTTTCCCGTAAAATGTAATGTCAAGCAAAATTCCAACCCGTAAAATGTGTTGACTAACTCTACGCAAATGCAGATCGATGATAATCTTTCCGTTGCGATATAGAGGTATAATAAAGAATAATAAAGAATAAAAATGTGTTGACAAACACATTCTCTCGCCAATTGTATCGCTACCACACATTAGAGGTTGGTATCCGGTCATTGCCATATCATGGCTGAGCTCCGACTCAGGGCACAGTGTGCAATTTCGCAAATCTAGCCGCTCAAAACGTATTTTTCGAGTTACCGCTGCAAGTCGTGATTACTGCATCAAAGTACTCTCCGATAGTCCGCGCACACGATATGGGTGGTTTTTTAGCGACCGATCGCTTGGAAGGGCATGATTAGATAACGGAAAGATGATATATAAATCCAACACCGCCCACGTAAAACAGATGGGTACTTCATAAATTGTCTCTGTCGCCTGTGTGGTCGTCTGAATTTTCCATTCGGGAATCTTTAAACAGATCTTGGAACAAGCTTTCATATTTCCTGATGACCATATTTGTCAGCCATATGGAACAAATCCAAACTTGGACGAGAAATGAGCGACTAACCACTTGACCCACTCGCGTTTTCGGTTAGATATTAAAAAAAGTTCCGCGAGATTCCGCTAAAAATATGTGTAAAGGCTATCAATAATCTTCCTGCATATGAGCATATGTGTTGCTTTTGCGACCGCCTGCGACCCTCTACAAAAACACTCAAATGTATGCCGAAGCCACTACTCTCTAGGACGGATTTTTTTGATACCAGTCTGGCCGTCCGGCTGACGCCGGACTTCCAGACTTTTCCTTATGCTCGCTTCGCTCGCATGATTTCACCTCACATCAATCCTAATAGAAGTATGGTCATGCCAATTTTTGCTCCGTTTCCTCTGAATGCTCTCCTCCACAAAGCATAGACTGAGCAAAGGGAACTGGTTGCTTCTTTTGAAGAAATTTCATCATTCTCTCGAGTGAAATAGCTAATTGTAGCTATATCTGACCGACTCAGCCTGGAATAAGAGCTGGAAATGGCTTATCATCCTTTGTTTTTCGTGAGTGATCCATTGATAACAATCAGCTTGAGCATATAAAAGAGCACAGTGCGGTGTGCTCAGACGCAAATGAGGGTAGAACACGAAGGAGCGGAAGTGATGTGGGCGGAATGAAATGGATGGTATAACAGTCCTTGCAGTGGCAGTGCATTTTGTATTTTCTCACTATATTTATGAGCCAGAGGAGAATTAGAACAAACATAGACCTAGATAACAGCGTTTCCTTGCCACTAAGCACCGGTGCACCGCTTCTCCATCTGTCGGCCCGTTCGCAGGCGCTTCCCCCTTTTCAACGCCGGCGCACCCTTGTCGTAACGTTGGACCCGTCTTCCCCCACTTTGGACGCCGGCGTACCGTTATCATATCGTCGGACCCGTCACCCCCACTTTGGACGCTGGCGTACCCTTATCATATCGTCGGACCCTTCACCCCCACTTTGGACGCCGGCGTACCCTTATCATATCGTCGGACCCGTCACCCCCCACTTTGGACGCCGGCGTACCCTTATCATATCGTCAGACTCGTCACCCTCCACTTTGGACGCCGGCGTACACTTATCGTATCTCCGAACCCGTCTCCCCCCACTTTGGACGCCGGCGCACCCTTATCATATCTCCGAACCCGTCTCCCCCACTTTGGACGCCGGCGTACCCTTATCATATCGTCGGACCCAACACCCCCCACTTTGGACGCCGGCGTACCCTTATCATGTCGTCGGACCCGTCACCCCCCACTTTGGACGCCGGCGTACCCTTATCATATCTCCGGACCCGTTCCCCTCCACTTTGGACGTCGGCGCGTCCTTATCATATCTCCGGACCCGTCCACAGCCTTTTCTACTGCTTTCAGACGCTGGCGCATCCTTGTCCCACCCTTGGACCCGTCTCCCGGCGTTCTCCCACTTCTGGACGCCGGCGCCACTTTTCGACGCCGGCGCATCCTTATCACCACGGTGGAACCTTTGCGACCGGTATCACCACGTCAGGGCGCCGGCGCACCTCTCCCGCATCCGTAGACCCGTTGTAGAGCACTTTCCTTGGTCTAGGCCACGCCCCCTGAATTTCGTTTCACACACACAAACACACACACGGAGTAAGCCCGTTATTATAAGTCATGATGTTTCTAGGAAATGGGGTTGCAACTCCGCAAGGAGTTCCGTTTCCAGAATGTCATTGCAGGTAGTGGTACGAAAGACTGTTCTGAGTCACCCATTTTATCTGAGCAACACTTAAGGTTCGTTAGACTTGCACAAATAGCGTATATGATGAGAGCAAGTGAGAAAAGGCGGAACGGCACTTTTGAGTTTGCATTTTGGACAAAAAAAGTTTTGGAATCGGGAAACTAGAGACGACCCAGGGGAAAAGTAACATAGGTAGAAAATTTGGTGAAGAAAATCCCAGTTAAAAATGGGATAACACCGTCTTCAAAGACATCCTGTGTCGACCTACCGTGCAGGCTACCACTTTTATCAAGCCCAACATTAACAAATCCTCCCGGATTTCTTGAGGTTATAGGATTTCTACGTAAATTGGCATTACATGACTGAATAGGCTACTTATATGAGCAACAGTCCTTGAATTACGGTTTTCTTGATTGAGAAACTTCAAAAAATGTCTAGCAGTTGACTATGTGAATTCTCGTCACACCCATTAATTGGAAATTTTTACAAATTTGAAATTGGAAAGCATATACATGTTTCAGGGGCTTGTTTGTTTGCAAACACGCTCAAAAGTTTCAATTTGTATGATGCTGTGCGAAAAGCTTGTCCTCAGTACATGATCTAGCGCTCGCGGGCTCTATTTCAGAAGTGATCGAAAGCGCCCTAAAACCATGGCTTCTGCCGGTCATCTGTAGTGCTTAGAGACAGCAGGGTAGACAGAATATATGTACTAAAAAGTAAGGCAATTTATCCAGCGGCTCACCAGAAAATAATTTTGAGCGGCTAGATGCTCGAAATTGCCCACTGTGCAGTGATTCCTCGGCTGGTGATAGTAGCGTGGGCCGACAGCACCAATTACCTGAGTAGCGATCATTTTGGTCAACATCGGGTGTTTCATTTTAGTAAGTCAATGCGGAGTAAATGGCCGCTAGGGCTCCTTGTCGTTCTTTTGCTGCCAGCAGTCGGAACGGGAGAAACATATTCCAAGCCGAAAGTAAGATTATGCGTGATATTGAAGCTAGGTTGAGTTGCTGTGCACCGATTTTCAGCGTTCGCGGTATGGATAACTAAGATTAATTAAGAAGTTGTAGACGAGGTAGTGATAACCGACGCGAGCCAATGCAATGTTGCGATCGATACATGTCGTTTTCATTATTAATTCAATAATTGAAATCATTCTTGGCCCCTATTCAAGAAATGTATGTGGTGAGAAGTCCTAAGGCACAGTCGCAGCGACAACGTCGCTGCGAAATATGCCATCGGCCTAATTAGCAGCGATCGATGAGCAACAAGCTGAAGCGATGTGTAGTGTGTATATTCCGAGGTGGCCGACAACCGCGGCCCCCTGCTGGCGGCGTTCCAGCGGCCGACCATGACACCCGATGCAGTTGCCGGCGTCCATCTTCGGTTGACGATCAGCTGTCGGCCGCTGGAACGCCGCCAGCATGGGCCACACCGCATGGCATGCGGTGCGGTTGTCAGCCACCTCGGAATATACAGAGTGTAACGTAGCGATCGATATGCATCACTTCCACCAGCTCTCACAATTGTCAGATTTCTGATTCGTTGTTTTTTTTCTGATTAGGTGAAGTCTGGAAATATTTATGATAACTAAAGAATTAGCCAGTTCAAATCAATCAAACAAATTGCCATGCAGGCGATGAGGCCTTTGACGTAATTCACTGCTACTGTGACGCTGTGAAAAAAATTAACGAAAATTATGAGAGCATGTTGTTACAAGCTCTCATATCTTGCTCATCCCTCACCACATACTGGTTCGTATTCAAATGCTGGCCACCACATTGAATGCCCCTCCCTTCCATTCAAGAGCCTCTACGAGTCTGGTTGAATGTAGTATGTATAGCGCATTCAGCTCATATTAGATACATCAACGCCGACTGTCATCTTATTCAATTAATCTTGCCCATTTAGGTCGGTCCGTGGTTGCAGTGGATGACGTTGGTTCCCTTGTTTTTTAACATAATAACTTTGTGCTTCATGCTACTCGCTATTCTTTATATTCGAGAAACAAAAAAACTAAGTGATGCAATTGTAACCAGGTTGGTGAAGCTCGTGGATTATAGCTATGGGATGAACGTATTTCATAAGATCATTTCCAGCACACGTTTACTTTCCCGCTGTGCAATCCGGTTGAAAGTCGGTAAAACAGCTAAGAAGTCTATACGAGAGTACGCTAGGACAGATCCCGATTTGTGCAAGTTACTTCTAAGAAAGAAAAAAAGACACGTTTCAACAGAAAAGGAAAAGTCTGATTAAAACTTAAGCTTTAAAAGTTGAAGTCCTATGTTATGATCGATCTGACGCTCTAATGACGTTTAATACCATAATAAATCTGAACAACTTCCCCTTGTTTTTCTCTTTCCTCCTTGTATTGGAATGATACACAATGACTGAGCGTTATTCCCGTCCCATTTACCCCTACTGACTCTTTCAGTGCCCGTTACCACTCTGAAGTTTCCTCCCACGGTGGAGCCACGGTACGAGGCCGATCCGCGGTGGATTCGCGGTTGCCCGCGATAAATCCGCACATGCCCACGGTGGAAAACCGGTAATGACGTCACTCCCGCGCTAGGCCCACACATGTTCACGGTGTATCCGCACATGCCCATGGTGTATTCACGATAACACTGCTTTCCACGGTGGATGCACGTTTGCGCCACGGTGGCTCCACGCATGCTCACGGTGGATCCGCGGTAGAAATGATAAGATTCATCACGAGCTGAAACACAACACACGTGTCGACACGTATGGCCTAGTGGATAGGAGGACGGACTACCAATCAAGCATTCGAGAGGGTCGGTAAGGTTCAAATCCTATGGTAGAGAAGAGAAGGAAGGACGAAGTGAAAAGCCACATAAAATTTGCATCTTTCTTTCTTTGTTCAACACAGCACAGATTCATTGTTTTAGCCAATTTGTCGCATGCAACATCTTCCCAAGTCGTGTTTGCTTTCGCTAGCATGAGTAAAGGCCTAATGGTGTATGCACATGCGCTCAAGTAATCCGCACTATTTCCGCGGTGGATTCACACATGCCCGCGGTGGCTAACCGACTCCCCACCTCGGGTGAACCGTGGGTCCACCGTGGGCAAAAAGTTCAGAGCAGCATCTCAGAGACTCGAGCCGTGTGAGCGGCCAGCAAGGACCGTACGAGCGCTCGCCGCCAGCGCGGGTCGTACGGTAATTGGGGGCCGCTCGCACGGTCGATGGTGACCGCTCGCAGCCCGAAGGAGCAGCGCTCGCAGGAATTTCGATCATTCTGACGACGGCAGCTCATTCCTTTTATACGTTGCATGCTCGTGATGCTTTACTAATCACGATATGAACACAAACAGGAACATAACTAAATTCTCTTTCATTGTTCAAACATCTTCATACAGTTATATGATCGCTGGTAAGTAAAAATAACTAAATAACAATACAAAAACATCAAAAACCATCCACAAACCAAAAGCAATCAAAACCAAATCAAATTAATAATGACCATGGAAGAGCACTAACCTAGTAGTGAAGGCACAAATTTCACTTTGAATTACGGAGTATCCAGGCGAAAGGCGTAAAGGAACCTCAGAAGAAGAGCACAACGATTCATCCATGAACGTTGAAATCCGTGACCCTGAAAGTTGAATCAATGTTTAGACAAAGCCAATAGTTGTCGCCATTTTTTCTGAGGGAAGGAGCTCACAAACAAGTGCTCTAGAAGTGTTACTTTCATCGCTCGGCCTTGATTGGCTTGCGCATAATACACAATCGCACGTTGTCCAACCGCATTGTTTCTAGAAAAGCAAAAAAGGAATGAGATTGAACCAATCTGCAACTGAAGCAAAACCAATTTTAATAGCTGAAAAGAAATCCCACCAGAGCTCGCCTTTTGCTTGTAGATTTTATAACTTCGTCATCGCCAGGAGATTTCTCTCCTATCTCCTCTCTTCTTACCCCTGTCTCTGGATTCGTCAATGAGGCTGAAGTGAACGCTTCATGATACAGTATCCTCAGACATTCTTTCACCAGGAGAAAACCATCTGAACATCATATATACCATGCATGCAAAACAACATAACACCATAAAACACACCTGGAAATTCAATCAGAAACTCTAAAAACGCCTTGTATTCGAACTAGGTGCGTTATGGAATAATGATAGGAAAACAGCTGGTGTCGCACTACTCACGAGCCTTTTCCGGTTCTCAAACCGCTGATTTCCAGAAAAAAAAATGCGGCGGTGATGAGCCATCAAACCACTCACACTGTAGGAATTGGATCAACTCTCACACACTTTACAACGACAACAACGGCGCCTCAGGGCCGGACCCCTGACTGTATCCCAAAACTGATGGAATGGCACTCCATAAAACAACACACCTGAGGGGACTGCTTACTTGCAGAGTTGGTGCTGGGACTCATGAAACGATAACCAAGCAAGCAAACAATGGCTAGCGTGAGTGGTCATCGTGTGAAATAGGGGACGCAGGACGCGAAACTTGGTTTGCTGACCTGGTTTCAGGTGGTTATGCGTTCATGAACCCCAGTTCAGCTTGAATACTTTTGATCAACACCTCTCGCATCGAAAACCTTGGAAAACCACAGCAAGCAGAAGGGAGAGCAGGAAATGTAGAAGGGAAGAAAGTACGGGATTTGAATTCCTTCAGGAATTTTCCTCTGCAATTCTCCGTAGTAGTATGGTCGCTCACACGCACAGACATTTCAATGCAGAGCGCCCGCTCGGCAACGGTGGTTGCTGACCGCTCGCACAGTCGACCCTAAATTCGGAGCGCTCGCACGGTGCGAGTGTCTGAGATGATCGTTCGGCGCTAGCTCGACGATCAAGCTTCATTTCATAATCGCTTCGCTAGCTTTGCGCTCGGGTTACATCTTTCGCTCTGCACTTCGGCCATTTTCTGGCCATCAAAGTTTTCTTTTCATCGCACATTTCCGTTACCCGGCGCAATAGCACCCATCCCACAATTGTAGAGCCGTCGGATGACGTCCTTTCCACTATCATGGGCGCCAGCACGCTTCTCATCCATCTCTCCACTCTGTATGCTTTTCAGTCAGCAGTCAGACCCACGTTGGTTCTGTGTAACTTCAACGATGTCGCGGAACCGACTATCAAGACTTCCTTCGAGAATCTTCATCGTGGGACACAGCAACCTAATTGTCGGTACATTGTTGAAAATGAGGTCGTTGGGATGACACGGTGATAGGCGATTCACTCTCCGAGGAGCTCAGTCTGTGTCAGAAGTGCGTCTCAGTCTATCTTCCACCTTATAGTCAACCAACTCCGCAAGCAACCACCTTGTAAGGTATAAATTGTCTTAGACAGCAAAAACTCTGGTGTCAATGGTTGCCTGCCATCTGTCTGCGTAATAAAGCACAATTAAAAGGAGACCTACCATTGTTTTACAGGTGTTGCCTCACAAAAAAAGGATGAGATAGTCGTCAGTCAGTATGGGTCTACTTGGGCACAATCTTCTGTGCTGCTGCTGCTGCTGCTTAGAAGCAGCAGATCCCCCCATAGCAGTGTGGCGTTCATCTGCACAAGAATGTGCAGGGTGGGCAAAAAATACGGTAACTACACGTGTTTTTCTTTTGAAGAAGCGTGTTCTACATTAAGATCAAACTCAACTAAGAGGTTGTTCCTAGGCCTTTTTCAAGTACAGTGCTCCAGCACTCAGGCTGTTTGGTTCTAGACTTGGGAAAGAATGTATTTTAGGACCTGCTGGATTTGCCGTGTGAATATTGAATTGCCCAGAACACAATCAATTGGGTTAGTAGGTTTTCGAGACACTCATGACTTAGGCTTTTTCTAATGCCCATAGAATTCCGGAGCTTTCAAAAAAGCACTCCGGAAACCGAAGGATAAATTTACCAGGCCATCACTTGCGCGCCGCGGTTCGCGACTTCAGTGAATGTCTCAGGGTCGAATGCAAATGGAGGATGTTTCTGAAGGTTCCCTGGTTTTTTAGTCAGTAGGAGGCAATGGACATAAATTATACGACGATGCTCCAAGTTAAAACGAAATTGTTTTCTAGCTGCCATTTCCCTTGTTAGCGTATTTACATCCCACCCTGTAGTGGCCAATGTTGTCATAGATTAATTGGTGTAGTTGTGAGTGTTGCTGTCTCTGAAGCAAAAATCCTAGGTATTCAATTGCGTTCAGGCCCCAGCACGAGCTTATCGTGGGGTCGGAGCGAAAACGAAGCCCCCTTTGAAGATCCAGGATTTTACGAAGCCCCCCTTGAATTTAATCTCAATGGAAGTTACCACGAAATGTTCACAAATAAGGTTTCATCTTCAAAAAATTCCCCGAAATCATGACAACGCCGACTGAAGCTGTAGTTATAGTCGTCAGAGTCCGACCGATCGGAGAACGGAAGCACGTACCGATCCTCGTCGGAATCCAACGCGTTGGATTCCGACGAGCCGACGCACTATAAATCTGTATATAACAATACAACAAAACGAAGAAACTCCGAACATGGTCATAAATCACACTAGTTATTTGCGAATTAGTACGAACGAAGCAAAACTTGACACCACAACGAATAACGGCAACGAAAAGCTCACTAGACTACAAGTAAACCCTGGAATGGACGAATTTCAAGTAGATAACGGCAAATGAAGAACAAGCTGATGTTAAAGGACCGTGTGTGCGATGGAGCGCGGCAGAAATACACAGTTCGTAAGTTATGGAAAATCGGAGAAGTTGATAAACACTGATAATACAA
>JARK01000217.1:76339-87888 GCA_000688135.1 Ancylostoma ceylanicum | reverse complement strand
CCTACATGACGGGATTGATCAACGCCGACCACTTTATCCTTATCCTTTTGAATAGTATTCTATCTACTCACCGTACGCCGGACTAAACAACCCATTCCTATGTAAATATCTAGACTCTCAAAGTACGCGGTCCATGCGAGCTGATGTGTTGATAGGGTTAAAAAGCCCTTCGAATTATTGGCATGCAGCGTACAGAGTCAGACCTTTGTGGTCTTTTCGAATCGGGGCTGACGAGCGGTGGCTCGCAATTTGCCCATACTGGGCCTAGTATATAGCAATTTAAACAGGGATGAGCGGATACGAGATTTTCCAAGACTCGGACAAGAGTCCGGATTACGACTAGGCCCAAAGTGACCATTCACCACCTACCAGAACAACCTACATAGAGAATCTCAACAAGATTTTTGCTTTTTCTAGCCAAGAGCAGAAGTCCGACGACTGTGCTATCCCATCATACTTTACTACAGGAGCGACAGCGAAGGATAACAGATAGGCCAAAACGTGGGGATAACGGCAAAATGGTTAAACACATACGGATAACCCGCTCATCCATGAATCTCACCGCTCACATCGATTCAGAGCTAAACTTTTCTTTTCCGAAAAAGAGCTGGAGCAACACTTACCTACATGCTGTCCTACCAAAGTTCGCGTACAAGTTAGGAGGTGACAACTACCAACTCATAGCGTTGATTCCCGCCTTGAGCCATGCAACGGTTTCACCCCTCCTTTGTTGGCAAATTGGTACTGAATTCGGGTGCAGGCATGGAACGCAGACATGCACATGAAATATCCTTTTCAAGCATAGGACGTATACGCAATCAAAATCCTCTGTGATCTTGAATAACAGTCAAATGCGATTGAGATTACCCGGGTTAAACGAGGTGACACCACACAAATTTGCCCATTTCTTGCACGAGTGTTATTAGCAATGTCGTAATATTAAATTTAATAGTTTTACCGTTCAGTCAAGCTGGTCTAGGAGTTAATCCGAAAGGTGAGCATGGGCTGCAATTATAATATTCTCATTCTGGATTCAGACACCACCGCGAGTTTCGCCTTCGTTCGTACCTGCACTCACTCCTGTTGTCTCCATTTTAGGTCAATATCTTCTTCATGCAGCTACAGGATTATCCTCAACAGCCAAGTGACTTCCTTGTGCCTATGATCGGTAAGTAGTGGTGAAAAGAAAATTCAAATCCAAGAAGAAGATGCCTTTTCCAGCTCGACAATCTGGAGGACGACTCCTTCCATTGACAGTGTTGGCGGCAAGAGATGTGAATTTTTAAATTATTTCTTGGCTTTGCTAGTGGCTTCGCATATCCATCCTTGCTTTTTAGATTTCGGGCGTCCTTAATTCGATAGTCAAGGAGAACGCACTACTTTACGACGATGGTTTCAAGGTACATGTTCGGTAGAATTCAACTGGGAAGAATTGCTTCAAATGTCATTCATTCATTCATCCATTTATTCATTCACTCATTCATTCACTCATCCCATTCATTCATTCATCCCATTCATTCATTCATTCATTCATTCATTCATTCATTCATTCATTCGTCCCATTCATTCATTCATCCCATTCATTCATTCATCCCATTCATTCATTCATCCCATTCATTCATTCATTCATTCATTCATTCATTTATTCATCCACGCATTCATTCATTCATTCATTCATTCATTCATTCATTCAGGACTGTACAACAGCTCAGCAAGTTAGCTTCTTTGTTGAGTCCACTGCTTCCCGAGTGATCCTTGACGTAACTGGAAATGACGTAGCCACTGCCGGAGCTGTTTCCGTTCTGGATGGGGCAGGTACGTGGTTCTCGATTCAGAAGACATGGGACTTTCCCTACCAGGAAGAAAGAATAGTTGAAAAACACCTGAATCTCTCGTCTAGGGAAGATTGTGCCAGTAAACCCAAGGAATGCACTAATGAACGATGCAGCTGCTCTCGTGATCGACTTTGGTAGGCAGCAGTTTTTCCCATTTTGGAAAAATTTTCTTCTTTTTTTGGCTCACGTTTCTCCTAGTTTTCTTGTATATTTCTCGAAATTTCTAGCAATGCAGCCATCGGGACCAGCAGGAGGACAGTGGACTGTTACCATTAAAACCACTAACGGTAGTTGTTTCATTCAGGTGAGTATGCTGGTTTCAACTCCACCTAGCATTAAGAGAAAATGTCATTATTTCGAAAGAACAGGTGCGCGAATAGAGGTTTTTCACAGATCTCGGATGAGCATGAGCCTGCGAGTTCTGACTGTCCATTATGGCCAAATTTGTCCTTCGAGATGTATTTTGCCAAAAAATTTTGTGCTAACATTGCCTCTACTCGTCAGCAGCACACTAGCCATGAAAAAATTATAGCAGCCTTAGTGAAATTTTCATAGTAAGTAGGTGTGGGCCACTGTGAGGCAAAAACTGGGCGGGTCATATTTCTATCATTTCACGACCAACACTTGAATTTAGAGTTCATATTGGCTTACGTGGCATTTTCTGAAGAATATCTATCCAAGGTCAAAGACCACTATGTACAACACGAAACCGAGCTTGTGTACAGCGCGTGTCGATGGCGGTGGCCTTTCCGCGGCATCGAGAAGCACGCGACGCGACCGCACCGCTAGAGAAGGAATACTCTCCAGGGCAACAAACTATGGGGTTTTCTTTATAGTTTGATAGTTTTCTCATTAGTCAACATCAAATGTGATGAACAACTATCAAGAAAACCCAGATTCCCCACTGCAGCGACTATTCCATCGTGAGCGGTGCGGTCGCGCTGCGTGTCTTTCGAGGCTGCGAAAGAGCCACCGCCATCGACGCCCACTATAAATGAAATTGGATGCTGGTCGTTCCAACATTTCCGCAAAATAATGCTCACTGCTCCATGAACGCTTTTTTTGGTGGCTGCTATACTAGTCGAGGAGTGTAGCGCTTTAGTCCGCAACGATGCGGCGAGACTGGTTTTGGTGAATATTGATTATGGATTGCGCATCGCTTACGCTGTTGTCGGTAAGCGATCAATAAGCATTAAAATCAGTGTCGCCACAGCCGCAACGAGCGGAAGGGCTTTGCGCCTCGTGGAGTATAGCAGCAGCCTTCTCAGCCATGAAAAGACAACAACCGATTTTTGAGCTTGCAAGAGATGGAACCTGTGGGGAGATGATCAGTTATATAAGAATTTAGGCCCGAGCCGAATCTCCCATACATGTCATCCCCGGATTTTCGTCTTCGCCTGATCTGGATGTCGTGAAATCAGGACCATTCTCGTCACTTGGTGAGATTTTATCTTCCCTGGACATAAGCAGCCTTGAGCAGTGAGTTCAGGCACGAACGCAAGTGTATACGTGACCGCTCGTGTGACGAATGCACGCGACACAAATTACGGTGTGACTCTGGACTCGCTGACCATCGTCAGTGCGGACTTCTCTGCTCCATGGCAGGATAAACCGCTACTCGGCCAGTCCATACACCCAAGAGATCCAGTCGGTTGCGCGAGTCAGTTTGTGACTGACCAATTCACGGTCTGTGTTAACATTCACTGATGACCCTTGAACTAAGTGATTTGTCCTAGTTTCCATGAATTTTCATCTTCAGTCTCCGAAGACGACATATCAGAAGTACACTATGAGTGGTGTCGACGCCAAGGGTACGAAATTCCAACGAACTTTCTTCTATTCGCAGCCAGTTAAAGCCGGTACGTTAATAAGCGTCGATTTTGCCCCTGTCTAGTCGATCCATGAGGTAAACTGCAGATTCCGTGGCCCAATGCGTACATGGTACTCGCAACCCGTACGGCGAATGTGGTTGTGACAATAGATACACGGGTGACTACTGCAACGATAGGGTTAGTTGGTTCTCTTGACAGTTCTTGAGGAGGTTATCCTCAAACTTTAAACATTATGCTTAATCTTCTAGGTTTGCCTCAATGGTGGCACTGCAAGTCTTGGAACATGTGTGTGCGTGAACGGGTTCTACGGTGACTTCTGCGAAAATGGTGAGTTGCGAAATATTTTGCAGCTAATTATCGGGTGCGCGATGGCGAAGATTGAGAAAATCCAAGACATACATAGAATGCAAGAAAATGGGAAAACCCGAGTGAACACGAAAAAAAGTAGATGCGTAAGCAAAAGATTAAGGAATGATAATGTGCAAAGATGGTAAGCGTGAACAATCGGTCGAGGAGAATGAAAAAATTTGAGCGTCGGAGATTTAAAAATACAACTCCTCAATCCTTTTCTTTTATACCCTTTTCTCCTTGGGTAGTCGTGCCTCGAGCTTCGAGTGCGCTTTAAGGGCACAATCCCACCTCATAATCGTTTTTGAGATTTTCATCTGAGAAGAATCTCCAGGAGCTGTTGAGCACAACGGTATATGTGGTTCCGTGCAGAAATGCCGATAAAACTCGTTCCCGAGCCCGAATTCGTGGGAGCCTGTGGGCGGGGCCAAGGTGGTTTCTCAATATTTCACTACAAAGAGCGCATCTTCTGAGGAAATTTGTCCTCACCCATTATCTAACAAATTAGAAAGTGCGAAAACTTGTGAACAAGGGAGCCGTCCACGGACACTTCCCACCCGCACGCGTAGCGTCAAGCCGTTTTGTTTTTTTTTTCAACATGAGGAAAAAGACTCAAGCATGGTTCAAAAGACGCCGTAACTCATATAGGCGCTCTATTGATTGACTTAGGTCAAAGAAGAACTGTCCGTCTTAGGAAAAACTCCGGTGGTAGCGGTTTCCTATACGCTATTCTACCGAGGCCTGACGCGCGCAGGTGGTAAGTGTCCGATAACCCACCTCCGCCCATAGCCCCCTCCCTCCAAAGGATTGGGGCTAGGAAAAACGGATTTTTCCTATTTGAACGGGAATACATATTTCTTATACATCAGCAGGCGCGTGAAAATCTTTTCATGCAAAAATTTCTAGAACTATTCTGAGGTGAGATGGTGCCTTCAGGAGATTATTATTCGTATACTGTGTAAGACATTAATTGCTTCTCATGAACGACTTTCTATGATGATTATTTATGTACGGTGACAGAGGAATTGGTTGGCGATATTGTTCGGAAATCATGCTTTATGTGTGCTATATTTTTGATCTTCTTAGCTCATATCGCACTGTTTTTTAATGCATAATTTTTCCAGCCTTGACAGACGCGCCCGCAGCAACTTCAACGACAAAACCTGGTCAGTGATTGGAATATATTATTCATCGGTGTGCTCAAATGTAAACAGATCCATTTATAAAGTCAATTACACGAAGACAAGTTCAAAACATTCATTATTCACTCAACTGAAATAATACAAGACATAAACTTGTGGAACATGGCAATTCGTCGAGGATTCCCCCAGTGACGATGTTGTGCGACGATTTCAGTGGAAGGTTTAACAATGATTTTGAAAACATCATAGGAGAATGTAATAGGAGAGGTAGGATTCAACAGGCATGCCATGTCCGTCTATCACAATATTGCGTATTAACCATGAAATAATATTATGTAAAGGTGCATAAGCATATTTTGCTGGACAAATACTGTCTCATTTTGACAAGTACACAAACAAAGACCTGATCTAATACAAGAGAGGCGCTCCCCTCGTGGAGTCGGGTGTCGCAGTCATGTGCTACATTGAAATCCACACTCAGAGAGGATGTAGCTCAAAAAGAATAACAGTTGACGTTTCACAAAGTTGTCAATTGTTCGGGCCCATCTTATCTCTTTGTGAGAACACAGTGGAATGGATATTTATGCGGTGCTCTCGTGTAAAACATAGAATATATGTGGATCAATCGTCGATTAATGACACTGCTCCACATTTATTTATTTATTTATTTATTTCAGTACACTCAAGGGTGCTCCGAAAAAAGATAAGAAAACATCAATAGGACCAGGGAAAACAAATCAGAAATCTGTTTTCTCCTCGCCACTTTTTTGAATTTTTATCTGCATAGGGATGCTCATGACTCATGGTGGATCATAAGGCCGATCTCCTACTACGGAAGGTGAAAGGTCCCCTACCGAGATCCTTTTCCCATAATCTGAACCCACTATACAAGTCTAAGCATACCAGGGCTTGGATGACCAACTTAACACTGGGCGGACGAATCCGTCAGGGACCCTGGGCGGACACATGAGAATCGTTCCTGAGGTTTTTGCAAGAGAATAATCTCCAGGCGGTTCTGATCACAATGGTGTACCGTTTTTCCTAATGAAGAGGCCACCGACGCGAGCTGGGATCCAGAGGCGGCGCGACTGTGGCGTATGCTGTTGGCTGCCAAGTCGTCCACGTCACAGCCAAATCATTGGTCCATGCCGACACGCCAATCATAGGAGTGACTATGAGTTTTCGTTGGTCACGCACTTGCTGATCACGCACTTGCTGATCGGACATGAAGCACATCTCCTATTCCAATAGAGAGTGGATGATCAAGAACTCTCACGAGGAGTATGAATTTCCTCAGTAGGTGCGCTACCGGGAGCGCATTATTCACAAGCGTCGTCTTCCCGCCCTAGCCTAGCCGCAAGCTCCCTAAGAATTAAGCTCTAGAACGGGTTTTGTTACAATCGCACGAATTCAAGTATGGTCTTGGAGATTTCTATCATGTGAAAACTGAGAAACGATTCTCATGTGGGACAATGCGTGCCTTCAAAGCAGCACCCTCGGAAATGAACACGAAATCTATTGCAACCAACCATTGGAATAAAAATTTGTAAAATAGCACTCTCTGGTGCTTAATTCAATGTTCACTGTTTTTATACAAATTTGGGTATCATTTTTCTGGTCCAGATAAATCTAGGATTTTGAAATATGTACCATGGACTATAGCACCTGTTCATTGTGGTCTCTCTCCGACCTTCTGTACTTACCTTTTAGATTTGGCAAAACGACCATATTTCTGTTAAAAAAAGCATTCGAAAAACCAAATACTAATTTTTTTTCGAGAAAAGACTGCTGTTTCCGCTTGATCGATAAATATAGCAAAGTTCAGCAGATTGTTGCGTAGTGTGTAGAAGTTTTCTCGTTGATGTAGCAACTTACAAGCGGATGTAGTTATTCATGTACATACATATATGGTAGAGGACACCCCCTAGCAGATTAACAGCTTCATTCTTCTAGAAAGACAGATATTTTTGAACAGCAGACTTTTCTTCCTTGGTGCTATCAGCGTTTGACTCACCACATTAGTGGACTGACTCCTTGTGCTATGGAGTAGTTTTCGTTTAAAGGCAGCACCCACGGAAACTTTCGCACATCAGATTTTCACTTATCGAGAAACTTGAGCATCCTCTGGACAGCTCTCGTCCAATAATAAGAGCAGCGGAAATGCCTTGCGTTCAGCTATATAACAAGTATTCGTGCGTGGTGGCTATCTTGGCTTTGGCAGAGTTGCCGCACATGCAGTGCGTTTGTGGAATCAGCTGTTTTGCTGCAGCCCTCGTACTATTCACATTATTTTCTTCAGTGCAGGTTCTTAGGTGCTTTTTCTGGAAAGTTTCTTTTTGTTTCTGTAATACGCGACCCTTTATCACCAAGATTTCACGTTATTTATGCCTATCAAATATTGTTTTTGTTGAAACTCCAATTTTCAATCTTTCCTCCTCGCTTAGGAAATTCAAGAAAATTCACGATGTTTTGATTTCTGAATCACATCTACGTTGGTTGATATACTACATTCCCAAATGGTTTTGTTTCTTTCATTAAGATGCGGAAAGGCTACAATACAAAAAATTACTGATTGCGCTAATATCGATCAGGTGGAAAAGGTGGATTTATTGATCTCTTGATATCGGTCATCCTTCCATGGTCTGTACAACTCAACACACCCGTTGCACATTGTCGAACCATGGGGTTTTAAAAGCGTGGTTTCGGAGCTGTCGAAACGTTTCAGCTTCATGAAATTGTTAAGCAGGCTCGATACAGCCAGAAAACACTAAAACTTTTGAAACGAAAATTTCCGTGGGTGCTGCCTTCAACTTCCACCTGAAGTGTCTTCTGCATCCCAACGGAGTCGCACAATGATATAAAAAAGCAAGAGCATAGCATTCTCAGCATGAGCCTCCTGTGCAACCGGACGTATTCAGTCAAATACAGAAGTTTGTTACTCTGTTGGAGGGTCTGATCATTATCTGCTTTATTTAGAACCTAAGTATTTACGTTAATCCTTGCAATTTATAATATAATATTATATTCATCGCGGTTTTTATAGTATAAAATGAAAAAGAACTTTCTGCTGGGGGAATGCAGTATGTATACCATAAGCAAACGTGACTTAGATTTTGCTTTGAATTATTCTACCTCTGTTAAATCCACACCGATACTTTAAGGACTGGACACCACTACGAATGGGCCGTCAATCACGACTCCTCAAACTCCGACAATCGCAACTTCTCAAACATCAGCGATGACAACTTCTCAAACATCGCCGATAGCATCTTCTACAGGTAGATTTTCCACGTGTTGGCTATTTTTGGTGGTATTCTCTTATAGACGGTATAGACAGTATGGACTCTTAGAAACAGTATAGACTATTCTCTTCTAGACAGTATCATGGTGTTATTTGCGGGGAATGTTCCATCTGTACATAGTATAGTTGCAGTTTGCGTAGAAACCTTTGCGGAGACATGGTTCCGCTAAGTCTTTGAACAATGTTTCCTCTTCTTGTGATCTCACAAACTCTTAAAAGCGGCACCCACGGAAATTTTCCATATCCGAGATTTCTATCGTTCCGAAACCTTAGAGATTGTCTGTCAACAGTTTCACCAAAACAGCAGAACATGGAACTCGAGTATTTCTAAGATATAAGTAGGTGACCGGTGATGAGCAGGATCAGCATGGAGGGTTCGATCGAGCTGTGACGGCATCGGACCGTTGATGCCAGCTCATTTGGTTGGCAGTCATTTCTTTTCTTGTTATTTTGAAGCTCTTTCATGGAACTTAGTGTCCGTGTTTTGCATGCTGATCATGATCACATCTTGTTTGCTACTAGTGCGCCAATGAGTGTACTAAAAATAAAATGAAATAAAATAAAAGCTAGAGATGAAAGCATGCAAAACAAAACCACGGGAGGATGTGGAATCCCCGGCCACGTGTCGGCATCTCCATTCATTTCGTTGCCACGATGTAATTAGTAGGTACGTCACATATCAGTATGATCGAAAATCATAAACGTAAATTTCTGAACTTCATTTAGCAGATCTCGAATTTGACCTCTAACACCATGTTGTGGCAAGTCTCTAACCACATGCAAAAGTCTCGTTTCGGGCTAGCCCGGTTCAACTCGCACCCTTTCGCCCCACTAGAAATTTCTGGCGAAAGTTAACCCTTGCAAGACTGGATCATTCATTCCTTGGGCAGGGCCAAACACTCAAAAGTGAATTATTTTTTGTAGAACTGGGATTAGCAGCAATGTAAGTAGTAGTTAACATTTGTTCCTGAAATAGAATTTTTATTTTGAAACTACATAGAATTGTGAACAAGGTAAATTGAAATAGTACTGTAATACTTTCCTGAAATATTCTGCGAGTGTTTCAGTACTTTGTGAACACTGGGCTGATGTATTCGGACGAATTTCAGCTGTGAAAATTTGTTCAGAAGCACAAAAGGACACTCATATGAATAATCCCAGGGTAGTGGTTCTTTTTGGTCAGGGTTGACATCGTCTACGTCTGTACAACAACCATCGTCTACATCTGTGCAACAATCGACAGCGGTTTCGTCAACTGCACAACCTTCAGCAGGTGCGCTGAATAATCCTACATCTCAGTCAATATGTAAAAAAAAATCGCTGCAATACAAAGTATTGCAAAGTTGTGCGTAATAATACGAGCCCATGCGAAATGCAGTACAAAATTTAAAATAAAGCATTCAACAGGATAGCATACAAATTCAACAACAAAATAAAGGAAATATTATGTAAGAACAGCACAAAAACTTTTGCAAAACATAGAAAACAGAAAATATGAAATGTTGGCAATGCACTGTATATTTACGGGTTGGCTAAATGTCTCCTTTATGGATCTGTATTACAAATTGAGTGAAGCATTGGTCGTATAACTCAAATGAGAAAAGAAGCAGGTGTCCGCATTCCCGTTCATTTATCACCCCGACACCGTTTTTTCGTAGGTTTTATGCGAAAGAAAATTGATGATCCTGAACCAGAAGGTGAAGACCATCTAATAGAGCAGAAATAGTACTTTATACATTCAACATAGGCAGAACATTAAAAAACTGACACTGGAAAGTGCATCAGAAAAAAGGCCGCAACGACTTACGTTAACCCCTTGAGCACTGCCATAGGCGCCCACCTGCACTGAGAGCGATCTGAACAAAGACAGAGGACACCTGCGTATTCTACTTGGCTCCTGATAAGGGTCGTAAATTCACTGCATTTGATGTGATAGCAACATATCAGTTGCGCAAGAACGTTCTAGAGATGTTTTATAGAAACCTGTAAGTGTGATTTATTAAATTGTCAAGTGAGAAATGTCTGATTTTGGATGAGAATATTTTGAGTAATGTTTCTCGAGCAAGATAAGGTATCATATGTACAAGCAATCCATGTGGCCCTATGATATCGGCACCGCCTTGATATCTCAGTTGTACGGATGGGTAGATCATATTGTACACCAGAGTGGGCAGAGACCATTGAAAACGATTGTATAACTGTTGTGTTCTTTCTCCAACGGATGGATATTGGATACGGACATAGAATTACGCAGAATTATAGCGTTCTTCTAGTTGAAAAAAAACAAGAGCTAACCAGGAAACACTTGCCGCGGTTGAAGTAAGGGAGAAATAAGACAGCGACCGATGCACAGTGAACAATCGCGATGTATTGGAGAATCTGATCCAATTTGCAAACATTTCATGATGACTCCTACAAAAAATTTTTACTTGTAAAGGTGTAGCTTCAATTTCAGACTGAGTTCCGGATCACGCAAGTACTTCAAGTAGAAAAAACAGAAGATCGAGAAAAACTCAGCATAACAACGAGTAGAAACTATAAAAATCATGCTAAAGTTGCAGCAAGAGCGGAACAACTCCTACCAAGCTCATATTTTGTATGTTAACCACGTAATTATAGAACGTGTCTGTTATTAAATTGAGCTCCTTCAAAACAGCCAGTCGACTTCCGCTGGCTGTTGCTTCTTGTTAATCATAAAATATTTGACTTGCTATAATCTCACATTTTTGTAGGTACCACACCAACAATGCAGCCATCCACAACGACGTCTTCTCGAATCACATCGACACCGTCTAGATCTACGACTAATGGTGTGTTGAGGGCGGCATCCATGAACGCCATCTTCGTTGATTATGATTTGTTTCAGGAATAACGCCTACACCTCCTCTTTGTTTCCCTACAACAACGACTTTCAGAATTAGTTTCTTAATTGATGCATCAAATATTAGCGATATGTTCCTGACTACGGTGAGTCTGAAATGACATTGCCGGATTCGAAAAGTGAGAGTATACATATATTTGTTACATGAGTTATCTCATGTGAAGAAGAATAACAACATGGACGAATCGAAATAACAAATAAAATTGAACG
>JARK01000217.1:26470-63261 GCA_000688135.1 Ancylostoma ceylanicum | reverse complement strand
GGGGGGGGGGTGAGGGGAACGAAAAATTGTGACTATATTTCTGTGCTTATTTTCCTGACGCCTTACCAGTTTTATATTTTGACACAGTTCTCTGTCCCCCCTCTCCCGGTCGACGCTTACTGGGGCTGACCACCTTCACTTTTCGACCTCGATTTCCACGGATAACCTTCACTTTGGAAGACCTATTTGCAAGACTATTCCAACTATGGAGCGGAGAGCACCTGTTTGCAGCGCGTACGTCCACAAGAAGGTGTGTGCGATAGACCTCAACCTAGCAGTGGTTCTTTGCTCTTAATCAAACGTGTGTGCTCTTGAATATTCCAGGAAATTCTGAAGTTCTAAATTTTCTGAAGAAGTCTGGAGAATCACTATCTGCAGATTTTCTCTAAACTCTAGAAAAAATCTCGTTTCTGCAGAATTCTGGTACTTTCCTAAAGAATTCTGCTCGAAATTTCTGGGCTTGCTGTTTTCTCCAGAATATTCACGAATTCTTCTGAAAACGTCACGTTTTCAGACCCCTGGCTTCTTGAGATAATTTCTCGGACTCTATTAGGTTGTTGCAAAATCGATGTCGGATTTTTGGACCACGAACTTTGGAACAATGCTTTGGAATGTGAAATGGTGCTTCCCCCATATATTTTGTATTGATACCAAAGTCCATTTCTTCGCCTTTCTGTTCATTCATTTTTATTCAGATTTACCCACTTTTATTGTGGTTTTCGGGCTTGAATCAAAATGTACTCGTCCGCTAAAATTTGTCCCAAACTGTCTCGTGGATCCGAACTCGATAGTGAGAGAGTGGCTTGGACATGACATATTGTCAACCTATGCAGAAGAGAATGCTCAACAAAATGATAGCCCAGTGTAGGCCCAAGTCATCTAGTATTAGAGACATGTGCCTCAGAGTTATGGACTAAAATTCGATGACGTCAACGCCGTTTTGAAAGCACTGGTGGGAGCTATCACCAGGAGACCTGTTCAATATCTCGAAGGTGACCTTGAGGTCCATGATTCTATTATTTTTGGCGCCATAGGAGAAACGAGCATGACGGAAGAACTGAACAAATGAATTAAATTTGATTTATCCCTTTGTGCTTCACAGTAGCTCAAGACCACACTTTGCACTCCTGACGTCCTGGAAGTAGATGCAGGCGGACATCGAGCCTCTCCCTTATATGCCGTACTCAAAGGACTGTTCCGCTACAGATGACCACAAATTCGAGCGGTGGGACCCATCCCTCAGAGGAAGAATAAGCTGCAAAAATACGGTAGCTCAAAACGATCTCGCTGATTTTCCTGGGTCCGAAAAGCTTGGCTTGGGCCTAAATGAACAAAAACTTAATCGAACGATGACGAAGATGTGCTGATTCAAATAAGTACTGAACCGGCAGAAAAAGTTCAGTTGCCGAGTTACGACAGTTCAAAGCCAACTTGTCGAAATCCGACATCGATTTTGCAACAACCTAATAGTTGAAAGTGAGCACCCGAGTAAGGTCATCATCAACATCCTGCCCGCACAGTGTTGTTGGTTGATAAGATTGCTTGTTTGTGTTGCAATTGTTTTGTTTAGCAATTTTTCTGAACGTTAAGGTCTGAAGAAGGCATTGATGCTGAAAGCTCACGAGAATAAAACCATCGAATAGAGTCTCAATAATTCAAGAATAAAAAAATCCATTTCTCATCTGGTTGGGGTCTGCCTTACTCGACCTTCGGACTATTCTATAATAGTTCAATCATTAGTCATCATTTTCACAGCAACAACTCAGGTACGCAACATCTTGTTGTGAGAAGTTCTGAACGTTGTCTAAAAAACTTTGTTCAAGCATTCTTCCATAGTATGCACGTACATACATATTAGAAATGAAGAACCATCTTGTGGAGAGCCCCAATCTCCAGAATTCTGTTTTCAAAGCTGTTTTTAACTTCAAAAATCGAATGAATACTTGGTTTAGTTCAAAAGATTTCGAGCCGTGGCAATGGATATGTAGTATCTCAGAACTGGATGAGTAGAATCTGGTCCGTGAGAAGGGGAAAGGGGGGGGAGGGGGAATCACAGCAGGGATGACAATAGAGGCCCATCGCCGGTTCCTCCACAGTGTGCGGGAATGAAAATTTTCGTGCTGGGGTCGTGCCTGAACGATTGTTTTCCAGCACAGCTTTACTGGAGGCCTATACATAGTACTCTACAGCTACTTTGACGCATATAAAGTGGGTCTCTACTCTGATGGAAGCTTAAGTGCTCCAGGGAATTTTTCGAAGTTTCAGATTTGCTGAGAATTCTGAATTCTCTGAAGAATTCTGAAGATTTGCTTTAGAAAATCTGCAGATTTTCTCTGAACTCCTGAAAAATCCTCGTTTCAGGAGAATTCTGGTACTTTTCTAAAGAATTCTTTTTGAATTTTCTGGACTCGCTGTTTTCTCCAGAATATTCGCGAAATCTCCTGAAAACGTCACGACCCCCGACTTCTTGAGATAAATCCTCAGATTCTACTTGAAAGTGAGCACCTGAGTAGGGACTGCCTCAAGCTTGTAGAGGTTGTATGAATGAGCTTACTTTTAGTTTACAATGTATGATACCGTTTTAGTAGAATTTGCCCGGAGGCGGCAGACCCTTTCAATGTGAGGGGTCACCTCGTAGAGCTCCTGAAAGTTTTTTGGGTCACCTCGTAGAGCTCCTGAAAGTTTTTTTTTTCGCAAACTGAATCAGTTCAACTTAGTTTCCACTAGAATTTAACATTCTTAATGGAGCATCTTTACATTACATCTTTACATTTGGAGCAAAGCCTGACGCGTAAACGTCTCATTGTTTTTCAAACTCCACTTTTGGAAGGGGGACATCCTCTGGGTTAAAACCAACCTCTCCGAGAAGGGCATCCGTTTTTGCGCCGTCTTTTCAACAGTAATAACTTCTGTTTACATGTCTTTGATACCTGTTGCCTTTTGCCGATTCATGATAGCAGTCAAAAAAGTAGGAGTGTTCGGAGATTGTCGTCCTAGTCGAAATGGTGCTTCACACTCCAGGAGATAGAAAATGAGGTGGAGCGAGAATTGAGGAAATCGGCTTGAATATTTACAAAGAGTAAATCAAGGACTACAAAATGTTTACTGAAACGCATTCGAACAAAGTTTGTTTCCCAGTAAAAAAATAAGGCGAAAAACCACTCGAACTTATTGTCCAACCCAATAAATCAGTGGAGTCAACAAATTGCGAAAGGTCAAGTTTCATTACACATTAATTCATACGAATTTTCTAGAGGAAAGTAGTCTTCGCTGGATGTTCAAAGGAACTTTCTATTAGGGAAAGGTCTGGCCAACATAATGTTTTAAGGAGAGGCTCAAAGCCTCACTCAAAAAAATTTTTTCCGGTTGGATGTGAACCTCTGTGGATTTGCCCACCCCGTCAGTAGGCGTGCACTTTTTCGGCTCACTAAAACTGAGGCATAATCAAACGAATCTTTAGGCAGAGGCTCAAATTGTAACAGGCGAGTCACCTAGAAAATTCTGCTTTTACCTGGTTTAGCTCCTGTCAAACTCGAGAAGCACTTTATCTAATCTCGAGAAGCACTTTATCTATCAGAAAGCTTTTCTCTTTTTCTGATATGACGATGTTTGCTGAATATGTCCAGTCTTTCTTTTGCGATACAAACAAGACAAAACTTCATTTTATTAATATTATTTATTATTATTATTACATATTATTATTTTTAATACTGTTTTATTGTTCACTCATCGCTAAAAGTGGCCAACTTTTCCGGAAAATTTTGCAATATTGTTTGTTAGAGGGTTGAAATAAATGGTGTCGCAAGTTAAGCACTGTTTCGCAATGCCTTTGTTCAAAATCCACTTCGCCTGTTCTTTCGCTATATTTCGCAGCCAAGAAGACACAGCGACCACTAGGTTGCGCCCAACCTAGCTACTAACATTTTTGGACTGTTTCAGAATNTTTGAGAATTCAAACCAACTGGCTATGGTCTGCCAAAGGAGAAGGCCGAAAATAGTGGTCTAGTCGACGATTTAAGAGGCGAATTAAGGGACCAGCTTTGCAATCATTTGTAAGTGTAACTCTTTTGTTGCTTTTTTTTTTTTGGAATAAATGCCTGGTAGTATTTAGTGATTATATGAGAAGAAAATTCTACATAGCCCAAAAACAACACTATGAACACATCNTATAGTCACAGGTTCTGTGTGCTCATAAAGCTACTTCCTGGCCCAATGCAGAGCTAACACTAAATCCGGCTTTTAGCCTATTACTGCGGAAAAAGAGTCTAAAAGATGGTAAAGCACAAAAACCGTGTTTTGCTCCTTCTCACAATGTCATCCGTAGAAACCATGAAAAAAAGGTAGATGAGGAAGCGTTTTAAAATTCTTGATTTCATAATCAATCAAAGTTTATCTATGAAGCTTCTAAAATAGTGAAGTTATGAACTTCCAAACTTCATTACTAGGTTTCGACCATTTATTGTATGACAGCAAATGAAATGCACAAGACAATAAACTAATCCATAAATGATAGACGTTGAAAAACATTTATTCCAGGCCGGCGACTCTGCGCAATTCCAATGCCATGAGAGCGTATCTTTTCCTGCCCGGAATGTGTTCATAGTGTTGTTTTTGGGCTATGTAGAATTTTCTTCTCATATAATCACTAAATGCTACCAGGCATTTATTCCGAAAAAAAAAAAAGCAACAAAAGAGTTACACTTACAAATGATTGCAAAGCTGGTCCCTTAATTCGCCTCTTAAATCGTCGACTAGACCACTATTTTCGGCCTTCTCCTTTGGCAGACCATAGCCAGTTGGTTTGAATTCTCAAAACAGTAATAATAATTTCCACTGAAATTCACCTGACACTTGCATCTGAAAAAGAACTGACTTGCAATAACAGATAATTGCAAATCCCCAAATTTATCATAACCCAAACTTGACGGCGATTCGGAAGCTGTCACAAACTGTCAGGCATTCTTCATCGGACCAAAACTGAAATTTCGAGAATAAGATTGAAGTGGGGAAGTTAGACCGCAGTGAAAGGTGTAAGGACTAACAATTTTTGATGCAACTTTGACAAAATTTCGAGCTATCTGCTTAAGGGAGCATCCTCTTACACTGATGTGCTCAAGAGCATCAGCCAAAACAAACTTTTTTCGATGATGCGGTAGAATAACAAAGAGTCGTTTATCAGCTTTGTTTGGCGAAAATGATGTGAGACGAAGATGCTGAACAATACGGTGAAAGATGTTTTTCGTGAAAGTGCCCAAGAGATAATATCCCACCAACCTCTTAGGAGGCAAAAAAATATTCTCTCTCCGTTTTTTTTTCTCCCATGGCGTTTGCTCGAAACTCGAATATTGTACCAGTTAACCTGGGGAACAATGTTTAATCTCGGAATTGATAATAATGGATGGTTACAGTGTTTCTGGAAGAAACTTTCAGANATTCGCCTCTTAAATCGTCGACTAGACCACTATTTTCGGCCTTCTCCTTTGGCAGACCATAGCCAGTTGGTTTGAATTCTCAAACAGTAATAATAACTTCCACTGAAATTTACCTGACACTTGCATCTGAAAAAGAACTGACTTGCAATAACAGATAATTGCAAATCTCCAAATTTATCATAACCCAAACTTGACGGCGATTCGGAAGCTGTCACAAACTGTCAGGCATTCTTCATTGGATCAAAACTGAAATTTCGAGAATAAGATTGAAGTGGGGAAGTTAGACCGCAGTGAAAGGTGTAAGGACTAACAATTTTTGATGCAGCTTTAACAAAATTTCGAGCTATCTGCTTAAGGGAGCATCCTCTTACACTGATGTGCTCAAGAGCATCAGCCAAAACAATTTTTTTTTCGATAATGCGGTAGAATAACAAAGAGTCGTTTATCAGCTTTGTTTGGCGAAAATGATGTGAGACGAAGATGCTGAACAATACGGTGAAAGATGTTTTTCGTGAAAGTGCCCAAGAGATAATATCCCACCAACCTCTTAAGAGGCAAAAAAATATTCTCTCTCCGTTTTTTTCCTCCCATGGCGTTTGCTCGAAACTCGAATATTGTACCAGTTAACCTGGGGAACATTGTTTAATCTCGGAATTGATAATAATGGATGGTTACAGTGTTTCTGGAAGGAAATTTCAGGTGCGCTTGCCATCAACTCGACGNGAATATTGTACCAGTTAACCTGGGGAACAATGTTTAATCTCGGAATTGATAATAATGGATGGTTACAGTGTTTCTGGAAGAAACTTTCAGATGCGCTTGCCATCAACTCGACGTGTAATCAAATCAAAAAAGGACTAACGTAAATTGTGATTCCGTCCAATGTTTCTTGCACATCACGTGCCGACCTAGATTTCTGAGTACCAGCCATGGTACTGTTGACATCAGGCGTTCGATTATCATCTGCAATAAATATATGCAATTAGACGGCATACGCAAGCATTTCATGCTGATGCGGTTAATTAGGATACAAATTCATCCATTTGAAGGGCTCATCATTTCTGTGATTACCTGTTGAACAATCTCGTTAGCCTTTTCCCCTGTTCGATAATGAAAAAGTCGTTAGAACCAATTAATCGATATTTTCTCGCGAAATAGTGGTCGTATTCGTGCTAAGCATATTGGAGAACCCCACCTGACATGTTATCACCGGTCCCCGAGCGTAAATGGAAAAAGTCGATAAAATCAATAAATCGACATCCTAGCCCAAAATGGTTGGCATATTCGTGCTAAGCGCATTTGCGAACCCTAGCAGGCACGTCCTTGCTCGTCCCCTAGAGAAAGTGGAAATGAGTCGATACCCTCGCGCGAAATGGTTCTCATATTCGTGCTCAGGGCATTTGAGAATCCTAGTAGACAAATCAATCAATGAATCGCAAAGCAGTAGATGTGTATTGTCAAAAAGAAAGAATTTATCACGGCGGAAAATCATCAGTGCCTGGATGGATCACTAAGATTACCCATGGTAAACGTGTTGGCGTCCGTGCTAACGGTGAGCAATCTTCTGCGGTGTTATCACGCTAATGCTGGGTAATCTAAATGACGCATTCGTAACCAGAAGGCAGAAAGGCAGTGATATATAGTGATGTAACAATCCAGACATAAATCTTATCACTTTTTTGTTGTTTCGCTGCTGCCTTTTTTGCAGCATAACTTGTCTTCCTTACATCCGATGGCATTCTAAATTTATTTCAGTCGTGTCAGAACAGATAGGCCGAGCGTTTCGCCCAGAAAAACGACTTTCTCGAACAATAGAAAGGAAACTTCTTTTTTATCTCTTTATTCATCCTCTACATCGCACAGGTACGATTGATTTCGTACTAAACATGCGAAGAGTCCGGCGGTTTGCAAACATTTCTGTGCATCCATGTCCGCAACTTTGATGCTATATGCTCTAGTTGTCGTCTATCTATTGCTTGTCGTCGAGCTATCTTCGTCGTAGAGAAAGAGAACGGATTTTCATTGATAGAGAAGTCATTCTTGTAGCAAGCTTCTGCCGCGATTCCTTCTCCGTCTGTCTCAAATTCACATAACATCACGCTTCACCTCCTTTGCAGAAGCGTTAGAATCACTTTCGTTCTGCGACAACGAACAAAAAAGCTAATTGAACCAACAACAAGCGTACGCTCGAGCATATGCGATCCGCTGGAGGAGTGGGCCTACGACCCACGGTGGTCCACGCCGTATTGGGTCGTAGTCTTCATTCCTTAGTGGTAGGAAACTTATTTCTGAAGTGAAAGTTGTAAATTCAAGGAAAGCACGTTTGAAAGACAAATAAGAAGCAATTGAGGAGGATATGATTGACATACGACAAATTTGCAGACGCCGCTCCGAAAGTGGCAGAGATGAGCGTCTGCATCTCTGCCACTCTGGTCTCATGCATCACGTTTTCTATCGCGAGACTCTACCACGCAGTATTGATTGGGTAGCCGCGTTTAAACGACTCCGGACAAGTATGGAGTGTATGTAGGAGTATGGAGTGGGGAGTGCGTGGGAATTCAGCGGCGATTTGGTCTCACACTGCGCGAATGCATTTCTTCCTCGTAATCCCACATCAGTTTCCGGATCGTTTTGACATGTTAGGCAGCTAACTATCCCCTGCGATTAAAGCTGCATCCACAGTACGCCAGCGAAGTGAGGACAGATCCAGCGGCCGCAGACACCTGGGCTAAATCAGCGGCAACGTCGGCGGCCTTCTCATGCAACTACAGAATTATTCGAAATGTCTTGTATTCCTATAGGTTTTCTCATGTAATTCTCGCCTTGAAGTCACTTGATGGGATTGTTTGATACACTGACTCAGAAAATTCACTAGTTTTCTACCTACTGGGATGTGTTAGGAGTACAGTACGAACATCTGTTACCAGCTGAAGAAGGCGGCCTTGCCAAATCGAGCGTTGTCGTCGTTAACGTCGCGCGTCGCGCTGCAGATTATGTATATGTATGTAACATCAAATGTTTACAGAATACCGATGAACTCACGCTTGAGCAAAGAGAAAACAACCAGAAAATTTGCACGAAATCTTGGTTTTGGAAGCAGATGTTGTGTATGGTGTGTTAGAACAGGGAGTGCCCATGAGGACTCCGTCCCCTTTCCATAACTGTCTCCATAACTCTAACTTGTGTTATTTTACTGGAATGCGGAAGGAATTCCTTAGTCTCTCCTGTTCACCGGCGCGATCTACAAGGTGTAGCAAAAGACTTTTCGCATCATCAAGCATTTTCGTTCTCCGAAAATATGAAGGCGGGTTAGCTGAAAAAGAAATAAAGACATGACTCAATTTGTTTGAATTCGGTGACCTTGACTGATAACAACCTTACGTTCCAATGTGGTTTTTTCGTGATGAAGCCGTAAAAGATTTCTGCGCTGTAAACTGTGCGTTTCCGGATTTATGGATATAAGCATAATGGTTTTGGAAGGTCCACATCCCCTTGTCAAAATGACCACAGGCGCCGGACACACCGGGTGTTGTAGCGGGAAGAATTGTAGTGAAAGCTCCGTTCCTTAATTTCTTGTCACTCCGTATAGAAGCACCTTAAAAAACCAATGATTTCACAACGGGAACTGCTTTGCAACAGCGAGTTAGTAGTTGCTAGGTTCTCTTACTTCCCAAATAACTCAGGAAACATGGGTTAGCTCAAATTTATCCTCACCTTCCAGCAGCTGACTACCAAAATTTCTAAGTATAGGCCAAGGAGTTTTTGAGGTTCGTTGTGTCACTAAATGTTCGATTCTGGCCACAAATGTCACCTGGTAGGTTGCCTTAGGGATCATCCATGCTGAAAATATCACGAGAGAAATACTCACATCAGCTAGGATTCCCCAAAGTACTCTTTCAATAAGCCATGGGCAAGGGTCGCGCCAGTTTTTTTTAATATGAAGGGGGGTTTCTTTCTCTGTGCGCTGCAAGAAGATGAAAAAGTTGACCATCACAGCATTATACAATGTTGTCTCCATCTCATAACTAGGCCCGACTGATTCGGAGAATCCTCACGGCTTCATTTTGGAGGAGGGAACATGACAATCGCCACGTACAAAAGCGTTCGTCGTTTCAGACATTTTAAAAGTTTGTATCATGTCCAAATCGTTCTTCAAGGTGAGAAAACCTTGAATTGGACTGATCAGATGTGAATGCACACTTCTGGAAAGATATGCAGGAAGAGCCAGACTTTCTCAGGAAAAACACTTCTGGAGGTGGGCGCTACCAAGGTTGGAGGCGGTTTCTACCATGGCGACGTCCTCAACACTTCTTCCAATTCTTCATATTTGAACTCCCTGAAGCACCGAAATACCCTTGGTGGTCGATTCTTCCACCTCCGTGTCGCGCACAGATGGAGAAATTCCTTGTTCCATCAAAATTTGACGCGACCCCTGTACATCGCTCAATGGAAGAGTACTTTGGAAAACACTAACTGCCGTGAGTATTTCTCTTGTGATAATGACAGCATGGATGATCCCTAAGGCAACCTACTAGGTGATATTTGTGGCCAGAATCGAACATTTAGCGACACAACGAACCTCAAAAACTCCCTGGCCTATACTCAGAATTTTTTGGTAGATGGCTGCTGGAAGGCTTGAATAAATCTGCGCTAACCCGTCTTCTGAGTTATTCTGGAAGTAAGAGAACCTAGCAACTATTAACTCGCTGTTGCAAAGCAGATGTCGTTGTGAAATCATTGGTTTTCGGAGTTGCGTCTATACTTATGAAACGGTCGCTATGAGGGGGAAGTGCTGAATCTACTCATCTCTACCCTGATATCCTGGTAAAACTGCGGGAACTAGGGTTTTCTGGCATGCTAATTCGACCCATGTTCACAGTTTTTCTCGAGAAGTTATTGGGAACTGTATACCTGCATTTTCTGGGGTGCGTCTATACTTATGAAACGCACTGTATGTGCACGCCAGCATCCGCTACCAAAAGCTTCATTTATAGGGCGTCAGAGTACGATTCGGTCGGATAACAAGTGATATCGGAATCCAACCGACGAGGATCAATACGCTAGAGAAGGCAGCCAGAGACACAACTTGCACGGATTACCTCGCGCTACGAGTGGGTTCCGCGCATCCAGCGAGCTGCGGAGATGGGAAAAGAATGCCGGAGAAGCTGATATGGCACTCCACAGCCCTCATGCGGGTACAGATGTACAATACTGCTCACGGGATGTCGAAAACCGACGGTCGCTCCGTGGAGTCACCGTCGCTCACCGTCGGTTTGCTATAACTTCCTTAGAACTGCCCAATCAAAGCGGTTTGGTCACTATTCGATTTGCCTCGAGGAGGTCTTTCCGACGGCCTACTGGTTGTTGGGGTGAACTTTCCGTTCACTGGTTTCTTCCAAAAAAATAGATAAATCGTAATAAATGAATAAATCAATAAATCGATCGATAGCGCGTAATGGTCCAGATCAACAGTAGAGGAAACATGCGCAATGAAGTGGAATTCAAGTTTAGATCCGATTGGTTCTACTAAACTGTGCCGAAAGCTCCTAAAATGGAAGCAGAACTGGACAAACTTCACGCTGTTCCGTAGACATTCAATTTTCTATGCAGTTGCTGTTAGAGCATGCTGTTGCAGCAGATCCAGCGGACTTGAGTAATGTAGAATTTTAGGACCACAAGAACCAATTTGTCTACTTCACTGTATGCGAGTGCGGGTGCTGTAAGTCCACTAATCCCGATGTTGCGCTGCCCCAAAGCACAGACTTCTCTTGTGTTTTGTAGAAACCTCGATGTTGAGGGAACTGAAGGTCGCTCGCGAGAAGAGCTACCAACCTTCTATGAGAAACATGCAACAAGCATTATGTGCACTTCTAGAAAATGCAGTAATCGTAGTTCCAGGTATCTTCGTTTGTCGAGCAGGACTGTGCTAATTTTGTCGAAAATTTAGCCGCATTTCTTCAACCTTCTGTACTGGCCCTAGGAGAGTGCTCGAACAAATGGTGCCTCTGGACTCTGAAAGACTTTGTGAGAGGTGATCTCCTGTACCAAAACCGGGAGTTTTTCGCAGGTACGACTTTTCAGCAGTATTGGCTGCGAGAAACCGTCCTGTACGGCCCTGAACGTGGAAGCATAGCGCACTTGGGATGGCTCCCAGGTTCGATACCTGACCAAGAAAAACGTCTTGCAAAATGTTCATTCTGATGAAAGAAGCACTTATCTGGGCAAACTCGCCAACATCTTCACACTTGCAACACTTTTGTTCTCAATATTGTACCACTTTTCGCATTAGAGATCCTTTATTAGTCGAAATATTTTAGGATTCACTCAGATAAGTGCATCTTTCGACAAAACGAACATTTTGCAAAAAGATTTTCTTGGACAGGTGTCGAACCTGGGGCCAGCCCAAGTACGCTACGCTATTATGAAGTTTGGTGCAAGACTTTTGGACCAACCTAATACAATGAGATTTCTCTGAGCTCACGCTCATTTCAAGTTTTTGAACAGCCGACACATTACTAATTTTTGCCCTAGTGCTCGGAATGGTTAAACTCCTTTACAACTTGTTTTTAGAATTTTATTCGAAGCCTATAGCGTGGAACAAAGTGCGTAAACCCCACAACTTGAGGGAGAGGTCTAAAGAATAGCAGTTCTTCTCGCACGAAGGACATCGCATGACCACCGCTTAGCACGTGCACTACTTTTTAATAGTTCTATTCTCTAGAGAGATGGCACTTGAACTGTTCAGTGCTAGGGAAGACTATTTCTTCTGCGGTCTGAAATTGATAGGGCCACTCTATTCACGAGTCTGCACTTCCTGCGATCTCTTATGCCCTAACATACAATCAACGTGAAAGATTGTGTTCTGCATCCGCAAGGTTCTTGCAACTAAAACTGTACATTACGCACAAGGTGTACGTGCTGTCGAGGTATGCGCACGTGGCTGTTTTGCGGGTTTCGTGAACTCGTATTTTCTAGACTTTATTCAACCGACATAGTGCACCAGAATCAATTACACGTAGAATCTGTCGTGAGAGTGGGCAATGATCAAAATAACGTGGACAAAATGCCGCCTCTTACCAGCGAACAGTTACTTTTTGAATGGTCGAAAAACGCTAGGACATTCACAAACTATTCAGTAAGGACAATTATGTATAGAAACAATAGCTCAACCAACTAAAGCACAATGATTGAAAAAACCTATGTTATCTCATGGATTCAGAATAGGAAACTTGGCAGTCATTGCTAGTACAGCAATAAGATCAACAGCATGCTCACACCTGAGTTCGGTGATCGAAAGACCTAATTAAGTAAGAAATGGACCGGTCTGATCGCTCAGCTCCTGGATCTAAAAGCACCGAGCCGCGTCGCTCAGCTCTGCCTGGGGCAGGAACAACACCACATGGCGAAGGTGAATATATCAGTAGTCCTTCACTGAGTTCACGAGCGCGAAGAAGGTGTTTCACTAATCTTTCCTAGGCTAGGTGGACGTGATTCCTTCCGAGTGAACCAGTCTGCTATCGAGGACTGAAATGGGGGCAGAATCAGTGGAATGTTGCTAAAGTGGCGTGAAAATTCTTTTTTAGATACATATATAAATACAGTCGCTTAGACCGACCGCAGCAACGCTTCGAACGCGTTCCAAGGAGGATTGATAAACTACCCTGGCTCGTTTTCTACAAGGCTGTAGTGCACGTTAGGAGCGCTGGGAAAAGAATCGGTCTGATACATATATCCTATTTGGCCTCACAAATTATTCAGTGAAAACTGTGTTGTTTTGAGCAATTTCCTTTGTAGTAAGTGAATACTTAAATAACATATAGTCCATAAAACTCGTCTTTAAAGGCGTGGACCTAAGTGTGCGTGTGAGCCGAGGCTGACTTGTGAGGGTATAACTCGTCCATCTCTCTGTTGTTCTAGTGCCAATAGACTAGTGGGACCAATACAAATGTTCATAACGGTAATAGAAAATATGTAGAAAATATCGTATAATCACGAATTCTGCTGAAGTGAACTCATTCAAGCTGGGAAACGGCTGAGTGGCGGACGAGTTCAACCATCCAATCCAGCCGCTACGCGCACGCGTCGCTGAGGTCGCGATTCTAGTTCACAGAATAACGTCATCGTGAGACATTGTACGTTGTTCTGGTTAATTAACTATGGCAAATCCTTATAAAGGTCATTTACCCCCGTAATTTTTCTGCTGTTTGCACACAGTAACTATTCATAGATATTAAACAAATAAATAAATAAATAAATAAATAAAAAATTAAATGAATAAAATGAACAAATAAATAGATAAATAACCTCACCTGACTGCCCCAAATTTTATTCTTAAAGAATGTATCATAAATTGAGGTAAGAGCACAGAGGAATGCAGGAACAAGTATCAGACCGTGGATGAGACCCAAGGTGACCACGAGTACCATGGTTTTGACGAACACCTGCAAGGTCCGGAAATAAGTTGAGCTATCTAAACCAATTCCAAAGAAAAATCAAAAGGAAATCGTGATGCCTGCTGGAAAGTTTTCTGAACAAGGAAGGGTAAATGGTTACCTCGCTCATGTACGTCTTCACAAACAATAAGCACAGCACGAAGAGTATGGTAGAGATGCCACACTGCATCAGTGGGAAACCTATTGCTGCCAATGATCTGAAACGATTGGGTATGGGTTGAAGGCTGTACCAAGGTTTTCGAGTTTTGAGTTCCCAACGCTTCTTTTACTGAGCGTCTTGTGGATTCATGGAAAGTTCCGAGAGTTCCATGGAAGTAGTGTTGCTGGGAACGTCGTGGTTGAGGAAAAATACCACATACAGTAAACTCCAGAAGGACGTAGGCAAGGGGCGGGACCGCGCGCGGCATTCTTGGGCAGAGACACGGGGGCTCTGCTCTGACTGTCTGCTTCTGCCAGCTGCAGAGAACTCTAGTGCCACGCTGCAGCAGACAACCAGAGCCAGCATGCAAAGCCCCTGTGTCTCTGCCCTAGAAGGCCGCGCGCGGTCCCGCCCCTTGTCTACAGCCGTTTGGAGTTCACTTCATTGTATGAAGCCCGCCCTTTGTCTCAGGCTCTGAAGCCGTTATCACAAGTCTACACGATTTGCTAAGCGATTTTGGAGCAGAAAGTCATTGGCTTTTAGGCGATTCCCACGCGGAGTTCTGCTAAGTTGTGCATTTTTTAAAATAATTCGTCTAGGATTCGCTTAGTACATGCTCTGGTGATCTTCTTACTTTTTTCAGGTATTTATAGTACTTGCCAAAAAGATAGGCGGATTGCGCGTCCGGTTTCATAGCCTACTCGACCCTCACATTTGAAGCATTTTCACTAACTCCCGGTTATGTATCATCGCGAGGGAAAAAGGTGGGGGAGGAGGGTTAGCCAGGCGACTCTGATTGGCGCACATGGACTGCCCGTCAAGCCCATCTGTTTGAACTCGAACGGCGTCAATTTCATAATACATGGTCTATTTGCGCTTGACGCCGTACGTGTCAAGCTGGTGGGCGTGACGGGCGGCCCGAAGTGGCCAATCAGTGTCGCTTGGTCACGCCCCTTCGATGATACACTCCCCTGATTCCTCGTCCAGGTCCCGCCGCGATTCTGCAATCACGAAATCTGTCTATTTTTTTTTTCAAGAAGTGCTACAGTTTATGTTTCAAGTAGCTTTTTTCGCAATTGAACCAAACGAGAAATCACACGACTCACTTGGCTACTCGTCTAGCTGGAGTAGAGTCGGGTTCTTCAAGACCTTCCCTGAAGTAGTGGAATGTTATGTGCGCCGGGAAATCCACACTGAATCCAATGGACATGATCGTTGTGGCCATCGAGATCGGATCCAGGTCGACGCCCCAGTAAGACAACATGCCGAACACACCTGCAAGACACTCATTCAAGACCAGAACCTAGTCTTCACCACAAACGACAGGTCCTACTCACCGATGCAAATAGAGACGATGGATATTGTGGCGACAACGACCGTGAATAAGTTGTACATGAACAGGAAACAGACGATCATCATACATAGCAACGTGCAGATCGATGTCGAAACGGTCGCCGGCAGCATGGAGTCAAGCTGTGGGGAGAGAAAATGTTAGGATTCTAAGATTTCTGGAAGTATGTGGTTCGGAGTACCTGATCCAGGAAAGGAGCGTAATCGTCAAAAACGGACACGTTCAGCTCGGGGAAACTATCCGCTGTGCGTCGCCACCTGAACATGCCTTGTTTTGAGTTTGGAGAGCATATTGTAATTTGGAAGACGAGATGTAGAGGAAATTTTCTACAGGGAATCAGGCAACCAAGGGATTTTTCTACAGGGTCTCTACAGGCAGTTATTCCATAGAAATTTTCCTCAGAATTAACAGCTGCAGCAATGAGCGGACAACAGAATGAACAGGACAAACTATTACCTTTCCAGGATTGATTTCCTGTAGACGTTGTCACCCATGAGTTCTCCATGATAGGAGACTGTAGCCCAAATGCGATTTAATCTGGAAATGTTCTAATGAAGTAATAGTAAACGCAAAGAAAAAGTTTCAAAAAATAATAAAGAAACACAAAGAGAGAATTAAGCAATTGTCTGCTACCATATTTCAAATAGACTCTCCATTTTTACTGTTTTAAAGGACGAAAGGGGTAACAAGAAGTGGACCAGGAGATAAAATTTCGAAAATGACTGAGAATTCGATAGCTGAAATTCCTGAAACCACTCTGACGGCGGTCAGATTTAGTCTCTTTTTCAAAATCAACGATCACTAAGAATTTTTTGAAGCATTGCTGAGCACTTCCTTTTTTCCATTTTCTTTCTGGCTATCTTCTCTGGTGAAACGAACCACATCCGGAAAAACAAGAAGAATTATACAGCATTTCGTTGACAGTTCAGAATCAAAGTCTACATATGGTCATCTCCGAATTCTTGCCATCTTTACCTCGGTGACCGTTGGTCTTTGAAATCAACGTATTGACCTGCACGAGCTGACTTCCTGTTCTACAGTTTTTTGAGATCATAAGATTGTTGTTATGTGCGGTAACAGAGCTATACTAAAACTGATCAATCTTCACTCGCATTTTTTCTCTTAAACAGAGGATCAAAGGAAAACGACTACATAGGTCCGACATTCTGGTAATTTTAACGAAAACAGCATCTGTGGTTAAACAAATTCCAAACAAAACCCACTTTCCGTTCTCGTCGAATTTCACAAATCCATTCCAGTGTTTGAACTCGGGCCAGGAGAAGAACGGCTGCATCGCAGATTTTGAGAATTTGTCGTTTCCATTTTCCACTTCTCCAATCGCACCGAACGACTCCTCCTCCTCGAGTTCAACCGTTTCTTGGAAGAACTTGTAATCACTAAAGTAGTTGATTTGATTGTTTTGCGTTGGTTTCAATGAGCAAAAGACGTACCGAACAAAATAATGGCTGAAATTGGCTCCAATACATTCCGGATAAGCTTCGTATCGTTCGATGAGGTTGTTGAGGCGACGAAGTCTAGTTGGGTCATTGAGGTTTCCCGGCTGAAGCAGGGGAAGTTAAAGAAGTGCTAGCAAATCGAGCAGAAAAGTGTGGGCCAAAAAAAAAATTAGAAATTATCTGAGTGTTAGATCAGTAAATTTCGACTAAGGAAAATTAAAATTGATAGGTTAGAACCAGCTCCGACAGGGGAGTTCAAGATGTATTTGGAGGTGTATTTGTTCCTTTCGTACATGAGCTCGTTCATACAATAAATATATGTGTGGTGTGTATATTCCGGGGTGGTGTGCGAGCGCACCGCCTGCCATGACGCGTGCTGGCGATCGATACTCAGCTGGTTGGCCGCTGAAGCGCCGTCAGCGGTACGCCACGCGACATGGCAGGCGGTGCGCTCGCACGCCACCTCGAAATGGACACACTATACAGTGCTGGCCAAAAAGAAATCAGCTTTTGAATCTCCGTTCACAACTTCTTTCTAAGGAAAGCTCAAATTTTCCATCGGAAATTGGGGATTTCGAGCTTCTTGGATAAATTTTTTTTGCAAAAACTAAGAAGCAAAGCCAAGATATTATAGACTCTTTCTATCCGTAGCTATGTACATTAGCTATGTACACTATCTGCCAAAATTATGAATGTCAAGCTTCACCTAGAAAGAAGCTATGAACAAAAATTAAAGAAGTGATTTTTTAGCCAGCACTGTACGTTAAGTGTCATGTGTGTATCCAGCAAAAATCAATAAAATAAACATACATTTTGGATGAAAATGTTGGCCACAGTGTAGTTGACGAGCACGAACTTCTCACGAAGATGATTCATCTGAAAGCGAGGGAATTATCTATTTCTTGGAACTGTTTGAGGAGTCCTTTAACTTCTGAGGATTGAATTTTTTCAACTTTCATTGGCTAAACACGATTCAGTCAAAACGGACAGGAATTTGCTCTTTACCTTAGCATTCCTAGAATTTAACATCAGATTACAAAGCCTACTCCAAAAACCCGAAAAAACCTACGATGATCAGTGGCGAATCCTGAAGCACCAGCTTGTCAGCGGACAGTATCACTTTGATCTGACTGGCACCGAGGACACTGACGGACCAGTAAGTGCACAACACTATGAATAGGAACACTGCTGTGAATCTGCTGGCCAGCCACTGAGAGTACTCGTCGAGAATGTCGGAGAACTGTAAGAAAAGAGGCTATGGTGGGGCTTATCAACGTTGGAGAAGTAGTGTGGGTGTGATATGTAGGAATTTGACCATTTCCTTACCATTTCCTTCTTCATCTTGAGCCATTGGGTATTGTTGGTGGCCTTTGACGCTTTACGCATCTGTAGATCGCCGGTTATGGATAGCAACGCGGCATACATAGTGATCTGAAGCATTTCATTAGTAGTTGAAGACCAATTTTTTCTAGGGGTTATACTTTTTGAAGTTATAAACTAATACGCTCCTGTCTCTGAGCCTCATTTTCAATTGATTATAATACAAATAAGCCATAATAAAATATAAATAATCATAATAGAATATAAGCTAGCCGAAATGAAACTATCAACGGAGAGCCTTAGAAAACCAAGGATAATCAAATTTTTGTAGTTCCTAAATTCATTAAGAAAGAGTGACACAGTTAGACTACAGGCCAAGTTGTTCTCCGTACTTCCTACAAGGTTACTCCAGAAGGAAGTCTTTATGAATAAGAAATAATTCTGCACATACACAAAATGTTGATTTATATCTTCCTACGTATCATGCTTGAGACCGAATAACGTACTACATAGAAGTAAAAAAAACAAAAAAAGGTAACCAGATCTGAGAAATTGCCAAAATCGGTGAATTTTTCACTTGCCATTGTTGTCCTATGTTGTTCCTCTTTATTTACCATGATTTTCCTATGCGGTAACAAAATACGTATTAAATCTGTAAGGCACGTATTTACCTGATAGATGAAGTCGAACAGGATCGCCACAGAGTTACCCATGCAAAAGAGTTGAATCTCTGGCGTAGGGGTGTAGATTCCGACAAGGAATGCCAGGAAATTCGTGAGAGAGGTAATGGTCACCGACGGACCGACATCCACCAACATGTGGGCCACCCTATAAAAGTACGGAGAATTCAGAGCAGTTAACCGGGTTACGCTGGAAAATGCTAGATGTCCGGAATATCTGATGTGATCTCTACCGTTCACGTTTGGTCATCGTTGGTTCATCGACAGAAACCCGCATCCACGAGTGCATCATAAGGTATGCGTCGTCAACACCTAAAAACCAACACAAGTCACAGTTGAACAAGGTCAGGGAACTTATCACAAAGTGGACTTGAATGATTTGCACAAAGCAGAATTCTCTAGAGCAGCTCACCAATGGCCAGCACCAGGAAAGGCGTGACGCATAGGATCGTGCCGAAGCGGAAGCCGCACCAGAACAAGAAGCCCAGCGCCGACGCCGTGGCCAGCAGGGGACACACGCAGGCGAACACTGCCTCGGTGATCTTGTGGTTGCTCCACTGAAATATTCATTATAATAGTACACTTTGCCTTCCCTTTTCTACTGTCGTAGCCTGCCAAAGAGTTGCTCTACTTTATGCGCATGATTAATATCTTATTAATAATTTAATATTTTTTTGAAAACTACAGACGGGCTTCCAATGCTCGGCGATGTGTTTTATGTATAAAATAAATAGGTATAAATAGATCAGAAAGTAATTGAGATGATTGCAGTCTTCAAGCTGGTTTTATCTAAAGAAAGGAGTCGGTCAACTCAAAGGGTACCCAGTGGACGGAAACGGGGACCAATGCTCTAGATCGTTATAAGGATGTCAGTGCGCTTTTACCAGGCCAGATGATACCAGCTGATACTCAGTAATTTTTGCAAATCTTCCCCTTGATTAATAAATAATTAACAGGAAAACACGTACGTACATATAATGCTTCTTTGAACAGCACCACTCAACAGAACGAACAGCGCTCTGGTCCTATCTGCCATTCTGGAATCCGCTCACTTTTCCTCTTAGCTCCCCCCTTATTCCCGCACACAGTTTTACCCATTGGTCTGAACCACACCAGGTTTTGTTCCTACCCTTGTTTGTCTGAGAAAATTTCTTTTTTTTTCTTCCCTTTTCGGAACCTAGGTCACAAAATGTTGTATGATTTCCTACTCCAACCATTTTACGGCTTCTTACTACAACCATTCGAAGGTGAATTCTCCAGAAATATATATGTATGAGGATGCTTCAGTTCTACATAGTGGCAATGGCAAGAGGTGCTCCTAGTGAGCATCCAATCGAAGATTAGATCCTCCTCCTTTTGGATTTGTTCAGCCCTCCAAGAATTGTGCCCTTCCGGGGTAAATTGATTGGTTTCAGAATTTTCTGCAAGAGCAGAACTATGATGGAACATCAGAACCTCGCCTAGACCTGCAATCTTTTCTGTGAGCTTCATACGTGTTTGGAAGCATTCCGATTCCCAAGGAATTGAATGCGTATCGGATCCCAAATCCACTTTTTTGGGATCCGAGGTGCTTTATTCTATTTCACTGAGTGCACTCAAGGTGATTCATATGAGGTATGTATATGCATGTCACAGGGGGGAAGAACTAAGTGACTCAGAAGAAATGGTTACACATGAGACGAGAAATAGCAGCTAAAAAGTCGGTACAGTACCGAATATGCGTTTTCAAAGTCCTCTCGTAGGAGAGATCAGATCCTTATAGCTTCATAAAAACCTCACGAATTATTTATTCTTCCTTTTTGTGTGGTTCTTATAAACATGCACCGCTTGCGATATTCTGACATGCCCTCGTCGCGTTTTCAGGACACAGCCGAGTTCCCTTTCGAAGGGCAACGCGCGGCCGATTTGCAAATCGCCAGGTTTCCCTTTCAATCAGATGTTCTCGAACCAGCTGACTGCCGGCGGACGGACGGCGGCGTTTAAGCCGCCGCCATTATGGCATTACGCTGGCAGTTTCATCCATTTTTACGCTGATCTCATGGTTTAACGACGGAAGTCGATAGGGCTTTTGCCAAATGCCCACAGATGCTGGGAATCGGATTCCTCATTTGTGGAGGTGGGAAAAAAGGGTCAGGTGTGGCTATTAAGGGGCATGACCGGGAAAAATTGCTGTTGTTAGTAAGGTGAGCTTAGGTTTGCAAGGATTGTGGGATCCCCTAGCCCCAAGTAGGATATAAGAAGCGAAACACGCCCCACAGGAATTGTTTTCCTTGCTGGAATTGTTCCCATCTCCGTTACGAAGCCAAGTAGGGAAACCTTGACCCAGATTAAATCGGCAGGTCAAGTAAAGTAATTGTTCATAAAGATTGGAATCTTTACATTATCGCTTCCACGGTGGTTGCCCAGATTTGGCAAGCGCAGAAGCATCTGCCCGGTGTCCATGAACTTTCCCAGGAAGGTTCAAAGTTCCCCGCTCGTCCAGAGTGAACGAGTTTTCCAGGGGATATTTGGCACATCTTGCTCTCCTTACAGTTCCTTGTCAATGCTAACAGAAACGGGCATTTCGAAGAAAATGCGCTCGTTTTTCCATGGAAAACTCGTCCACTTCAGAAGGGTTGTCTTATCCAACATACCCGGAAATGTTCATGAATATCGCCATTGAATCAGGCCTCAAAGCCGCCTTCGATGCGACCGATTGATTCCATTCCGTCCTTTTGATCAATGCAGTCGTCATTGATGGCGTTCTTATAAAAACCGAACGGATTCATGCATTTCTTCCCTAGGTCGGGTTTGGATTCCTGGTAGGACATGGAAATGGCATAGAGGTTTTGCAAATGCAGCAGAGGATGCTGAACAAGTAGTAACTGCATCCAGAAACTGAAGGATTCCCCGAATGAGGAGATTTTTCCTTAAATGGGTAAGGTAGTCTTGGCTACGAGAAATCAATTCCCAGCCCTCTACATTATTGTGCGTAGGTGATGTGCGTTTACTTTTTGTACCGAATCATCCATCACCTTCCACTTAATTCAACATGAGAAGTCATAATTTTTTTCTGGAAATTCCAGAAAACTCCATCCCTATAAGGTCACGAACATTGATAACGACTCATATCACAACCACTTCTTCGTGCGAGCTATAAAAACCACTGCATGGTCGTCACGATGACCTTCAACCCCGGGACGGGTGCCGAGAGCGGACTGCAGTGGAAAGGTACAAAGTGCGGGTGTTCCGGCTAGAGCGTACTTTGCCCTTTGGAAACTTAACGAGAAGGTCTGGATCACCTAATGCATTTGGAAGTAAAATGCAAGGAGTTCTTCTACGGTGTTTCCTGTAATTCTGCTACAGTGCCGGAATGTAATGTGGACGAGTTTGCACAATTTTATGAATGCAGTTTGGAGAATTGCAAATGAGTTGTTTGCACATGAAGTTTTCTTCAACCAGGTTGTGGAACAAGAAGAAATGAATGACTAAAGGGTGAGATGTTGGAAAATGACGTGGTAGCATTGGGACAACTGCACACTCATCCCCTTCATATCGATGGATCAATAGACATGAAAATGGTTTTAGAGATTTTTTGGTTTCAAAATTTATTTCCATCTCGTTTCAAAAAGTACTCCTTGCACTTGCTCCATGTTTTTTAGTCCAATAAGTGGCCTAGGATTCATGAAATGTTAACCAAGCAAACCAACGATGGCTAGAGTGATTGGTTATCCCATAGACTGCGTGAAGTTGAGAGACGCAGGACACAAAAGTTAGTTTGCTGACCTGGTTTCGCTTGGTTTAGCATTCATGAAACCTTTCCCTGGATAGCAATTCTTCTCATTAGGTAACCCCACATCCAACACGTACGTGATGCATCGTGAGAGCCACATGGGCGTGGCCACTGTTCTCTGATTGGCTTATTACAATGTGTTCATGCGTCAACTTCTCTGACATCAACACGTGACAGTACTATGCAAAAGAAAAACTAACGAAAGTGTTGGGTGAGGGATTGTGGGAGCAGTATAAACGATCAAATCGTAGAATTTTGGCTATGGGCACCCTTTCTATGCAGTACAATGAACTTCAAACGGTCGCAGACAAGGGGCGGGACCGCGGCGCGGCTGTTCTGGCTGTCTCCTGCACCAAGGCAGCGAGCCTGCTGGGCAGAGACACGGAGGAAAATGGATACGTCGTGATCTCCCGCCGCCTCGGGAGGTGCAGCAGACAACCAGGGTGCACGCACCGCGTCCCTTGTCTACGACCGTTTGGAGTTCACTGTATATCTACAGCAAAGCTCAAGACCTTCAATTTTGCGTAGAGTGAAAAGTTATTTCCGTAGCTACACTAAATACTATGTATTACTACGAAACATAAAATGGCCACATTGTGTGCTGAGAGAGAAAAGTTCAAGTGAAAATATCAAAAATAGGACTTCTTTGGCAAGGATTTCCATGAAAATCATACAGAACACGGGTAAAAACACCAGAAACAAAGAAAACCTCATACCTGACCCATTCGCATGCTGCTGTAGAACACCGTAGCAACAGAGAAAATGCTCATAATTGTGAATCCGACGGCAAGGAATGGGAATATAGTGAGACCTGGAAACGATAGTGGTATTAAGGATGAGTAAGGACATTCCTCAAACGAATTTTCGAAAGTTTTTGCGTCTAAACCAGGTATTTTCCTCATGAAAAGTCATTTTTCCCGATGTACATATTTCTCAGCAATGTCCGAGAAAACTTGCCAAAATGCTCGAAATATTCCCTCAAATTTCCCAGTTTTCCCCGACAGTTGTTCTATATCGCAATTTCCGCGGAAAATTCTCCTAATCAGCTATTCCAAATGTACAATGTTCTCCTGCACCATGTTTGTCCAATTACTTCCTTGCACCGAAAAACCCATACCGGTTCTAACGATTTCGTCCGAAGTGTACGTCAACGAAAACGCGTAGATATTCAGCAAATCAGACTGCATCTCTCTGCAATGTTATCTCATGAGAAATGCAAACAGCGCAACCAATCGATAAATCGATCGCACTCACTTCTGGAAGTACGCTGTCATACGGCGCTCATAGTTCTGTAGGTCGTATTTGTCCCAATTGTCGGGAAGGTTTGCACGGAATTGGATGCCAACGACTTTCAGGAATTTCACGGAGTGATCGGTGGCGTTGGTCTCAACACCGAAGAAGTACGGGCTGAGGTCCAGGTCTTTGCCGAGGACGTCCATGATGGGGAATGTGAGGGAGATAGGTTGATCAAAGTCGGACGAGTTCGAATTCATGACCAGGCCATTCTGAAAAGTAGACGTTGGATAATTTTATCCTGAAGGAAAGTAGTTCGCCTAGCCATAAGGTCAAAGATTACAATCAAAACTCATGCTCATGCAGTGCAACTGATGTTTAGCTGAAATTTTTCAAAATTCCAGCAAACTTTCAGTTGCAAAAGATTGCACGGGGTCGAGCATTGTACTCCCGCCTTAATTATGCACGTCGATGGGTAATAAAAATGGACGATCGATCGGGAAAAGGAAAGAAAGGAAAGCAGAAAATGGAATTCTCCCTCCTACGTAAATGTGAATTTCTACAAAATTTCACTACCCTGGAGCAGAACTGGCAAGAAATTACCGAAAAAAAGTTGACGAAACTCTCTGTAATGAAGCAATCCGGGTTTCGTATCCAGCATGCTTTAGCCATCGGATAACTGCGCTGTGACACATACATACAGTGCGCGTCGATGACGGTGACCCATCCACGGCCTCGACAAGGACGCCCCGCAACCGCGCCGCACGCGCGGGAATCATTGTCGTCAGCCGTGTGAGTCCTATTTCTAGGCGCTTTTTTTCTAGTATGGTGATCTTCTCACTTTTTTTCGTTTTATACCGAGAAGTAGCATAATGGCGACAAACTACATCGATTCCGGCGCGCGCGGCGCGGTTGCGCGGCGTGCTTGTCAAGGCCGTGAATGGGTCACTGCCATCGACGCTCACTGAATGTATAATATATATGTTGGTGTGGCTTGGAAATTCTGCTATTAGGAAGAAAAGACGTATGCCTGGATATATGTGTCCATTTGCCTTTATCCGGTGATAGTAATCCACTATCTGCTCCATCCTTAGTTGGTGTTGTCTCTCACCAATACACCGCTTTTGTGACAAGAAGTGAACCCATAGATGGATAAATTATGTTGGATAGGTAAATGCATGAAGCACTGTGGAAACGAACACGCAACCACTGTTTTCCCTGCTACGGATACGGATAGCGGATACGTGCCCAGACCATCCATCATGAATAGAATTCGGTAGTGCTGCCCCCTCACCGCTCTATTTCTTCTCGTCTAGACGAGGTTTTTCTTCTACTTCCTAAAAACAACCACCGCTCTCCTAAAACCACGCAATCGCAGATTTTTTCTCACGTGATCCGAATTCGCGCGGAAAGAATTCCTAATTGCGCTGCGGTTGGTTGTTCTCGAAATGTCCCTATCAAGTAATGCCCTCACGAGTGCCTCGATTTGTCCCTCCAGAAAACCTCGCGCTGCTCCTCGCCGCAGAATGTCCTTTTGTGGACGGGTTTTGTGGCCAATGCATGCAGGATCTGTGCGTGGCTGTGTGTACGTATGTACGTACGCAACATGACCTTGGGCGAATTAAAGTGGTTTCCGCCTGTCTCACGTGGGCCGCGAGAGCGTCGTCGGTTTTGAACTAGATCTATTGTGGTTGCGGCTTTACACTAACGCGGTTTCGATGTCTACGTGGATGTATTTCGACTGGAATCGGCGCGAGGATTGCCCGATTGTGGAGGATTTGAACCAGCGACCCCTAATAATCTGGAGCTGTATCCAATACATTTGACCATAGTAGGGAAAACATAGCGGGTATATATCCATCCCCATTTTATCCAATTCGCTATCCAATATAACTCATCCATTCACATTTTCATTCCTTGGCGCAAGTGCGGTGTCTCGGCGAGAGTCAACACAAAATAAAGGAGTAGATCATGGATCGTTATCATGTGGAAATCGACCGGATGAAGATAACCTGCAGTGAAACGAGTGGATTCGCATATCCATGGATGTTTTTATTGGATAGCAGCTTTTCGAAACCACTGTAGCCTATCCGCTGGAGCGTGTTTATCCGACTGGATAAAATATATTGGATACAGGTCCTGGATATATTAATAGTAGTGATAAATCCTTTAGGATGTTTAAGAACAACGCCTCAAAGGAGCTTCTTCATCGACCACAGTAAAAAAACGGTCGTTTAAAAAGGTCAACATATTCCAGATGCGTGCGATTGTCGTGCGTCAGACGCACGCATGCATTTGCGAAGAATTTTTCATGAAGACCGGTCAACACTTTGCATGCACCATCAATTCCTTGGTGCTGCAGACGCGTGCGTTTCACATGCGCCCAAGCTGCGTCAGATTATATAGTCGCACGCTCGACGAACGCACGCACGAACCATCACAAATCGTACCCATGCAGAAAAAAACTCACGTAGAACTGTCGAACAGGCTCGTTGATCAGACAGAAGTCGGTGCAAAGGGTGTAGAAGGATTTTCCGCGATGGGTGACATTGGTGCCGGCGTAGTCCAACTGCCGGACCGTCTCCCTCATGTGCTCGAGTCGCGCCATGGATCCGCCGTCCTTCGCGACGACGAACGCGAACACCATGATCGGGTCGCGATTCGCCGAGAAGTACTCGTTGTAGATGGCGATTTCGCTTCGTGATCGCGATCCATAAGGAGTGTAGCCTAGAATACAGCAGCTAAATCGCCTTTTAGGGCTTCGGTGATAACAAAAAGACCATATCAAAGGCTAACACCTCTCTGACAACTCCCTGGGGATATCTACCCAGGGTTATGTCTGTGCACCAATGAGCATATCTAAAACTAACGCACATAGGACCCTTAGCTCTACCAAGTTCGCCACCTCCTCTACCTTTCTCTCATTTGGCTATAGGTCGAAATAACGCTAGCCTTCGGGCCAGGGTGCCGTTTAATGAACACTATAGCCTATAGCCAGAAATGTGAAGTTCTCGACCTGAGCCTGGATGCATCACTGAGATTACCCGGGATAAACGTGTTGACACCACTAAAGATGTGTAAATCTAAGAGGTGTTGACACTTTTTCGCTGAGTAAACTCAGTGATGCATGCGACCTCTGGATGCATCATTGAGATTACCGAAGGTGGGCTTGCTGATGCCCATGTTGAAGATGGGTAGATTCAGGGTGTTAACACGTTTGCCCTTGGTAATCTCAATGAGGCATGCGGGCCATGGGCCCAAATCAGATCATATGTATATTGAGCCATTCCATGGACATCAAATCACATCCAGCAAATTCCTAGCATTCTACTGCTCACAAAAAAATCTAAACATCAGAAGCCTGATAAAGAGTTTTCAAGCCGGTTAACCGTTGGAACGACGTTCTTCAATGAATTTCCTGGAAAGCACCCACCAGAATTTCCCATAGATCTTTCCAGTTTTGAGTCTGATGCTGGCGATTGGGGAAATAGAAGGACGCCTTTCAAAATCATGGATATCCTCATCAATGGGCGCGTGTGGCGCAGTGGTAAGAGGCTAGCTGCACACGCACACGATCGATGGTTCGATCTCGCCCGTGGCCAAGCAAGCCATCCATCCTTTCGAGGTCGGTAAATTGGTACCAGAGGAGTCTGGGAGGATGAAGCACTGACTTGGCTCATTGGACGCCCCCGCAAGTCACTGTATAGGGCACATACGCATTCAACGCCTCAGATGAAGTCGAATGCATGGCGCATCCCTCGTGACGGGATTGATCAACGTCAACCACTTTATCCTTTATCCTTATCCTCATCAATAAACCAGGGTATCACTACCAGGGATGGGCGGAGTTACGATAGCCAACTTACGAAATACACCCATTTCTAAGGTCTCTTTATGAGTCACGATTTCTACGGCTCTGAAAAATGCACTTTTCAGTAGAATCAGACTTTTTGTTCAGGGTAATCCTCCCTGATCACCATGGTGTGCCAGGATTCATAAACGTTTCCAGAGCAAATGCCGTATTCGGACGGGTTTCCCAGCAGAAATTGTTCTAAGAAATGCATGATTTCGATCTCCCCTCGTCGCGCGTTGCCCGCGCGGTTCAATTGGGCTAATACCCGTTGCAAAATGTACTAGTTGCCACTAGAAATCTTGTAAATACTTGAACTCCTACTGTAAGGTCGAAATCGCTCAGAGAACGTTCATCGATCTCATTGCAATCCATGTCTTTATACATTGGGCGTCGATGGTGGTGACCCGTCCGCGCCCTCGAAAAGCACGCGGCGCGACCGCGTCGCTCACAATGACATCGTCGCCGCCATAGAGAATCTGGGTTTTCTTGATAGTTGTTCATCATATTTGATGGTAACTGATAAGAAAACTAACCGACTATCAAGAAAACCCCATAATTTAATGTCCCGGGGAGGATTCCCGCTGGAGCAGCGCGGTCGCGCCGCGTGCGTTTCGAGGCCGCAGACAGATCACCGCCATCGACGTCCACTGTACATTAGCTGATATAGTGATACATAGTAAAATAGTATTAATTAAATTAAATTATAATTAAATGATTTCTTCACGGATACGTAGCGTTAAATATTGTGATAAAAACACAAGCTCGAAAGAAGACAAAACAGTGCAGAGAAATCCTTAGGGTCGTAATAAGGGATAACAAGCCATAACTACTTCATATGTGGTTATGAACCGTGGGTGAACTACACTATTCGCAATGGCTAAAACTCATGAAAATATTTTTGTTCTAGATATTGCAGTGTGGGACATCTGTTCAAAGGAGGAAGGGTGGTGCGGGGGTGGTTGAACAAATGGCGTAGTCAAAACTCAGTGTCAACTGCCCCCTCCCCCCTCCACTCGTGTGCTACTACATCATAGATAAGTTTTATGGCCACTTTTTATTCTAAAATTTCAACATGAACAAGGACAAAGTATAAGTGGTTTGGAATGCACCAATCGTTGAATAGAGGCGCCGCCACCTTTTCCCCATAATGTGCTATGGCTCGAATAATTCTTTCGAAATGTCATGGTCTCCGATGACAATAGTCTGTATGTTTTTGAAACATCACCAAATCCCCTTGTTGCGCGCACTTTCCCTGCTTTCCCCCGGAGAAAACCGGAATTCTCGTATTGTGGGCCGGCGGTGCTGTTCTGTACATGTGTACAACGTGTGGTGAACCGCGGCGGCATCGTTCGACAAAACCCGGCTTTTTTACCGGGTGAGAAGGGCCGCGAGCGCCCGAGAGGTGAGAAGCCCGGGGAGAAGAAGAACAGAACAACCAAACCTGTTCGAATATCATCCTGCTGAGGTGTGAATGCGATCTTTGCCGAGCAGAACACGGTAAACACCAGCGTTGCCTGCAAATTCAAAGACATTGCGGTCATTGCTGTGGAGAATCAAAGAAAGGCAAAGGATAGAAAAAAAAACAAGGAAACTCATTAGCGGTGATTCCTGGCGGCATTTACGCCCTTTGTTTCCGAGTTTCAGTCCATCAGTAGGAAAAAAAATCGTACGAATCTTTTGTCTAACTTCGTTATTTGTTCCGTTCAGACTAGCTGCAGTTGCCATGATAGCCCACCTGTGGCAGGATTCGTGAACGCTCCCAGGAAGGTTGTGTCTCGCACCTCCAATGTGGACAATTTTCTTCTCAAAAATATGGTATATCTTGCTAGAAGTGCCAAAGATAATTGGGACGAATCAACTGGATGGGATGTGCCAATTCCTCCCCGCACAACTCGTCCGCTATGAAAGGGCGGATAGGTCACAACCATTCCGGAAACTTTTACGAATCCCGCCATTAGAGTTTAGCACCATTCATGGCGGTCCCCCAGCCGAGATCGATTTTGCTATCTCATATCGATTACCAGTGGCTCGCGCGGCTATGGCGGCTATACCAGCCCAAAATCGATAGTAATAGGGATCAATATTGAGGGTGAGGGTGACGCAGGATGCTGTACTTCACGCGGAATTTAGCGCCAGCCTAGGGATAGGCACGAGGATAGGCCATGAGGCATGAGATTAAGAATCGTAGAGAAGATTAGGAAGGTGGACGATTGACTGTGGAAAAGGAAACTGAATGGGAAAGAACTAACAGGAAGAGATGCTCGAGGATTATGAGAAGAGAGGCAGACTTATGAAAAATGTCTAGTGGAGGGTCAGAAATTAGTTAAAGTGGTGAAACACAAAAAAAACCTCCATTGATTCCAGGATCACACACAAAAAACTCAATTGGTCGAACTCCACAAGCAGCGTGGTACTCTGTGATTGTCTGCGCATCCACACATTTCATTAGTGTCAGTACTTCCACTCTCACCCGACCTTACTGTCCAAACACTTGTCCGAACATGTGGTGACGTGTGTGAGGCGGTAAAGACGTACGCCGCTACGCGACCGCACCGCACGCACATGCTCCTTAAATTAAGGTCGATTTTCCAAATTCGACGCATAGAATAACATCGATAGCCACTTTCCTACAGCTCGTCGTTTCCGATAGTATCCTTCGGTCTAGCCCGAGTTTAGCAAACTTGTTTATTTTTCCCCAGCGCTACTTTTCCTTTGAAGGCTGCAGCCGCGACGCGCGCATGAATTGACCAATCACAGATCCGCAGCATGCCTCTTGTCACGCAGCCGAGATTTCTGAACCTGGATGCGTCATTAGGTTTACCTAGGCTAAATGTGTTGACGTCCATGCTAACGATGGGTAATTTTAAGGAGTGTTGTCACGTTTACCCTGGGTAATCTCAATGATGCATACGGCCTCTGTATACAGCCAGAATCTTGTTTTCAAGAGAAAACCCATCCTCAGTAGATCGTCGACCTCTGACTCTCTGCCAGTATTCAAAATTTGTTCAGACCTCTGTAAACGTCAAAGTTTTATAGTTTTTCTTTAGGTTTTGAGATAGATATCTTATATTAGATAGCTATTCTGAGATAAATCAAATTACTAGACACAATATGTTCTCATTTTAATGCCTCTCTATAGAAATGGAAATCCCAGTCTAATCTGGCTGTGCTACCAGCCCAACTACCGGTCCCATGTCCACAGCATGTGAATTGGTTCGGCCATAGTCTGGACGTTGTTGAACATCCCATTCATGTCGAATTAATGCCAAACGCACGGGCGGTTTGATGACACGTAGACGTTTTTCTTGCGTTAAGATGGTCATTCTCAGCAAATGAATCCAGAAAACAGAGCTACATTATGTAGCAGTTTATGACATCTCACTAAGAGAACAGGAAACGGTGAATACGAACTTCCTTTTATATGGAAGAGACATAGGCATGACATGTTGTGAATCTCCACATTTTTGCGAAGAATTGAAGGCGCAGCTGAGAAATATAGAGAATCTAAGGGGACCAGAGTTTTGACCGCGTCATCCTTGAGAGAACGACGTGACAAGTATCGTCGTTCGTTTCTTTTGTCGTCAAAACCTATTTTTTCAAGGGCTACGTGTGGCACTGCGTAAGCGTTCGGAAGAGTTCGTTGAACAAATACGGCTAGTTCTTTGACTTTGTTCAATGGACTTCACTGTCTGTGGCTCGCAGCTTGGTCGTTACGCCGATCACTGTTACATCAACTGCACCATTTCCCGCAATTTGTCTCTCAAATACGGTGCACTTGTCATGAACATTAGCAAGAAAATACAAAAGACATCATGAAAACTAAGGAAATTTCCGTGAGTTTCGAGAAAACTGGTTTTCCGCGCATCATAGAGGATCACTAGCAAGCTCCAAAAGTATTGCTCTACTGGATAGACTGCACCGCTGGAAAATTTGTACAACCAGAAATACGAATAGGGTATCTCAGATAGCTCAGAACCAGTTGTCGGATTGCATCTGAAACTATGTCGAGTCAAAATTTGAGGAATGATTTGCCACTGACCCTGCAAGTTCTCGACAAAGTTAGAGTTGACAAGTTGTGGGCAAGAAAGAGCGAAGACAAGTTGCCAACAAGTTTCGGGTCGAGCAAGCTTCAAATGGGATCAAACAACATGTTCAGGAGGTTCTGAGATTTACCAAATGAAAATCAAATGAATTTAATCAATTGAGAAGCTTCAGCCAACAATTTAGCAGATGGTTTGGAAACCGATCCGAAAATCTTCTGGAACTTTGTATAGTAGGCTTATTTGATTGCATATTTGCATCAAGATTATCAGCTTTAATTAGCAGCTCACTGTCATTCTCTCAAAAAAATTTATACTTTCTCTTGCATATTGTACCACCTACACTGAACTCCAAACGGCCGTACTTAAAGGCCGCGACCGCGACGCGGTTTTCCACCGCGTCTCTGCCCAAAAGGCCCGGTGCCTCGGCGCAGCAGACAACCAGAGTGCCCGCGGAGCGGTCCCGGCGCTTGTCCACCACCGTTTGAAGTTCACTGTATATTAAGAATGGAAATGGAGATGAAATTCACATGGAGTACTAAACGACTGATTACTCAGCACCCCTAGGACAAGTTGCCTGGTCGCTGGGCAACAGGCCGGCTTTTAAAAGTTGTCAGCAGGCTTTGAACCGACAACTTGCTGGCAAGAAAGGGCAAAGGCAGGTTGTCAATGAGATTATTTATTCTGGAGTATCTGAGCAGGTATGTTCTTCCATAAAATGACCAATTCCCCAAATACTTCTTGAATCAATGCCCAAAATGAGCTCATCCACTGCCCCCATCAGAGAGCGACTGATAGCGCAATACAAAAGTCCACAAATTTATGCCAGTCCCTCGTGTTGGTACCTAAGAGAAGGCAAAAAAGGTTTTGCGAGGAATGAATGGAGCTAGTTCCGCCAGCATTCAATTTTACTGTGGATTCTTGTGGAACCGCTTAAATAAAGTACAGCATGGGAATGCAACTAAACTTTGCCGTAACCCACTTAAAATAAGCTATGAGGAAAGGAATACTTTCGTGAATGACTGCGGCTTCCTTTCACTTCGTTCAAAGAACGCATTCCGTTGCACTTTTAGAGCAGAAGTGTAACCTACAAAGTACATCGTAAACGAATGTGAAGAACTTGTAATGTCCGCAAGGCGTTGTTATGAGAAATTGCGCAATCAGGTAATCGCACTTTTTACAAGGACGTTGCAGTATTGGCAGTTCTGTGGGTCTGGAATTGCGCGAAGGAATTTTTCCAGAAATTCTAGTGGTACTTGAAAGAAACTTCGGTGCCCGAAATTGGGAGAGGCAACTTATTAGTGAGCCACTCAACTCGACAGCCACAATTCGAGGTTTGAACGATCTGCATTCGAATTCCCGTTCAAGGAAAAGGTTGACTATCGAAAAATTCCGAAGAGACTTTTTCTAATTTAGATATTTAAGCTACTCGATGGAGGGTTGATATCAACAAAGTAAAATCTCGTCCAATATTTACCATTTACCGGCTGTGGGCGCGAAAATGGGATAACCAATAGTGGGCGTGGCCTAATTGACGTAACCGTACCTTCGGGTAAAAAAGCTACGTCTATATCTTCCTTTTCTTCATATTTCTTCTTTCCAGACAGTGTAAATTGCGTATGCTCACAGTATGCTCAACTACGATTGGCTGGGCCAAATCTACGTATACAGCTAAGGCCTATGAGCTTACAAAATCAGCTTCATCTAAAGAAGAGAGGGTCTACGCCGTTTTTTTAGGCTTTATGTTGCTTCCACGCTTGCAATGTACTAGCCAGCAGCTCATTTGTAGGACCGCTGGATCCAGAGGAAGGTCCAGAATTCGCAAGGATTTAAGCCGTGGTGCCAATAGGCCTCTCGAGCTTTATATAATGAAAGGGAGCACTCTCGGCAAATGCCATCCAAAGAAGTGAAGAAGAAATGAGAAACTTTCCTTGAAGCTGCTCTCAGTCAAACCATCCAGATCATTCCAAGAACCATCCGGAGGGTCAAGGATCACTCATTCCGAATGTTCCTCACTACCGATATCAGCAGAGAACAGTACCCACTTTCCGATAGGAAAATGGCAGTTCCCTGGCATGAGTTCCCTGAGCATTCTTAATTCCTAATTTAGTCATATTACTGATAAGTAGACAGCATAAGTAAGGTATTATATCACTTTTATTTAGATATCTTTCTTCTAATGTCAGAAAACTACTAAGACACATTTTGCTCAGGCAACAAAACCAAATCACTGTCGTAACAGAATAAGATGATTGATTGCACCTACTACATTTTCACATTCTGTTCTCGATCTTCCTCTCACGTGAAGCAAAAACGGTTCGAAACTTCCGATCGATGGAATTTCTGTCCGGTAACAAACTCTGGGACATTACACTAGTCATAATTCTTCCTTCAATGTTGACAACATTATTCACACAGAACAAATAGGCGAAGTTGGCCAAATTGGCAAGAAAATTTTTCTTGAAACAGGTATGATTTCCTGTGAAGAGCGAATAGATAGCATAGCATAGACAAGGTCACAATGAAATCTATAAAGAGAGCGTCTCTTATTTATTTTAGAAAGAGAATTCATGCTTGTAAGTCCTAGCGGTGTACGAGTATAGCATCCATCACTTGAAAGATTATAATTGAAGGAGAACTAAAATGCCACCCGATCGTTTATTTTGCGAAAGGTGTATATAATCTTGAGGGGGAATAGGGCGTTTCCAGACCACCGTGATTGGTTCGTTCGATCAATGTGCCAATCGCCGTAGCGTAGTACCGCCTCAATCCTTCTTGCGATGATACGTACACTCCCTTTTACGAAAGGTATGGAAGAAGTCCTTCTTCTCGAAATGATAGACGGGTTCAGTGGCGGGACCTACACGGGAGATGCGGCTACAGCACGCGGTCGAGTAGGTCCCACCACAATTCTGTGGTCGCAACGCTATAAAGCCGTGGAAATAAGTAAAAATCAAGAATTCGTCTATCTCTTCGAGAAGGGATATACTTTGAAGCTGTTGTGTGCACTCGCAGAGCTTGTAGCGCACTTGACGGTGGAAGTACAAATTCAAATTTTGGGCAGCTAGGAGCGAAGCTTTGAGTGAACGGATACTTGTTTATGTTACTTTATGAGCAGGTTCTCAGGGCTAGGATTCATGAACGCAAAACCAAGCGAAACCAGGTCACCAAACCAACTTTTTCGTCCTGCATCTCCCAACTTTATGTAGTCTATGGGATAACCAACCACGCTAGCCATATTTGGTTTACATGGTTATCGTTTCATGACTCCCGGATCAGATGGCTAGCGGCCATCAGAGGCTGCCAGCTCCACATAAGGGGCCTACAAAGCAACAAAACAAAAGGAACATAAGGAACTGATTCTTCTGTTGAGATTTTCTCGAAGTAGCCACACCACCTTTTCGTTGCCTTCTTGCGGTCTATTATGAGCTGACGGTGTTCGTCTTTAACTCCGTAGTACTTTTCGACGTCTTCGATCTGCCGCTGGCGAGACCTCGCAAGCCGGTAAATGAGATATTCGCCGCCATCTTTTGCGTCCAGCTACTTGCTAATGTTGTAAAACAAAAGGAACCCCAATCTGTAGATTCAAGTGGTTTGAGATTTGAAATTTTCCCCTTTCACCGTCATTTTCGTGCAGTTGATACAAGTACACACAGTGCAACTACCAAGGACATTTCATTTCACGCCCAAGAAAAATGCAGTCAGCCAGCCTGCTCACTCTTCCCAACTTCCTCTTTCTTTAGAGAAAGGGACATGCAATCCCACACAGTGATATTTGAAAGCTTCTCGGGAAAACAATCGCACCCGTCTCGTACGCCAATCGAACGATCGCGTTTGCATTTACGATAAACTTGTCGCCACTAGCATTGACCGAGTTTTTTTACGGCCATGGAGGCTAGCCGTCATATCCGTTAACTTTGCATTCGATATGCCGATTCTCACGTTATGCGTGTGTTTCATTATGGCGTACATACCTGCACCGATTTCTTGCACTGAACCCAAGGAACTAGGGCTTGGCTTAGGTAACATAGATTCTTAAGCGAAAAGTAGTTTTAAATTCGGATCCTATAGCCGAAATACTGACATAAATCAGATCCGCGAATGTCAAACATTATGTAATCCACAAACCCAACCAAAAATGAGATCCTGCAGCCACAGTGAGCGCGTGCACTACATCGCGAGAAGGAGCGGGGCGGTATCATTGCCCTGCGATTGGCTTGGCTGCCTGAAGTGACACTTCCGCCTTCAGTCCTACCTCTTTCCTTTAATTTAGCAAACATCTAGTATAAGGTATACTAATACCCTCGTCTAATCTAACTAATACAATCATTGCATTCAACCTACTGATATTCATATCAGTAACCATTCAAGCAGACTGATCAAGCAAGCACTCAAATTATAGAATCGCAAACAGAGCTGCGACAGATACGACTGTGCGACAGAGCGGCTGTGCCCTTTGAATAACTTTTTGCCGCTCGGGATGAGATCATATTGGGACCATCGACGGCAGTGTGAGGAGCAGAAATCGGGGTTCCCGATGACGGTGAAAGTATAGTCGTTTTCGACAAACAATTTGAATAAAAACAATATTATGTGTGTATCTGGCAAGTGAACGACTGATATTACAAGAAGGTCAGTAGTGGCCCGCCCCGCCATCAGTCCTACGGTGCAATAAGCCCCACATGTCCTCCGTCCCTTTGAATCCACAAGCCTTAAGCGATCACAAGCAACGTAAAGGACCTAAATATGGAAGGCCTAACATCACAGCGATGAATCATTTTCCACAATGTTTACGGTCCATATTTGTGGATGCACAATTCCACAATGACCAAACATCTATAGAGTTTTTGTAAACGAAACCGAACGAGGCATCACTACAGCGGCGGAAGCACCGTAGGCTTTGCACCGACTCGAAAACTGGATAAGAATATCAAAGCTGGTGGACGGTCTGAGGCGGCTTGTGAAATTAGCTGAGCAAAGCACGATATGGTGTTTTTCCATTTCTTATTGAAGTCTATGGTTGCCAAAGCCTGCGCGACGTGCTACACCAAAGCATACATG